>JAKOGI010001245.1:0-275712 GCA_029747015.1 Carnegiea gigantea
ATATATATATATATATATATATATATATATGTGTGTGTGTGTGTGTGTGTGTGTATATATAGACACACACTCAGACATTCGTTGACACATGTATATATACATATGTGTGTGTATATGTGTGTGTGTGTGTGTGTGTGTGTGTGTGTGTGTGTGTGTGTGTGTGTGTGTGAGATTCAAAAAATATTATTTCCTTAGTGGGGCCCACATGTGCAGCCAGTGGCCAGGCCAGGTCGGGTACATCTAGTTCTTATGGGATCCTTAGGTTTCCAGCCAGAAGCCCAACGAAGCAAATGGTCCAGCGGCTCATTAGGGTGGCCTCTAGTGCAATATTACTATTTTGCCCCTTTGTTATAGGAACTATAAATACCTCCTACCTGCCTCAGAAAAGGGGTTCGGTTTCTGCCACATTCTATCGTTCATCATAAATTCTATCTTTACTGCTTTATCTTTTACTGAGACTCACCATTGACTTGACCGTTGAAGGGTTGTTTCTCGGGTCTCCACCCGAGGGTGCCCTTTTTACAGGTTCAGTGTTCAAGGAGAAGGTCACCAGGTGCTGCGTACATGCTATCACGTAAGCCCGCTCTCATCATACGTCATCTTCAACAACACAAAAAAGTCCTAGAATAGATTTGGGCACCGGCTGTGGTACGGGAGTTGTGAACTGTGGTAGTCAATGAAACGACATGGGCACGAACCCGAAGTGACAAGGCTCCTATGTCAGAAGCCCCGATACCCCCCGAGGTGCAAGACACCTCGGGGAGCTCCCAGGCAAACCCCCACTCGGCTGGGCAAAGCCCACCGGAGCGAGAGGCATATGTCACGGTGGACACGCTTAAGAACCTTTTGTCTAACATAAGCGACACCACCATACAACAGGCAACCGAGCAAGTGAAGCAAGCCATGGCGATCGCGAATGCTGCGAGGCCTCCCCCTACCTTTGACTGTGTGCCCTCCACGGGCTACGAGCCATCCCATAGGCATGCCCTCGTTAGATCACATCACCACAGTGATGAGCTGAGAGAGGTCGTCCACCCAGACAAGGAAGAACGATCTCATGGCGAAAACTGCGAACAATCTATTGGAGTGGACGCCTTGCAAAGCCGTCACTTAAATTTGGGGCGACCAGCGAAGCTAACCACGGCCTCGACGTCATATGCGACACACTCACGAGCAAACCTCGAAACCTCGAGGGGTGGTTTCAAGTCGGCGATGCACCCCTGACCATCACTCGGACCAGGAATGTACTCACAGCCCTCTCTTTGGAGGCCTGTGCAGTCAAGGTTCCCACCATCATGAACCGCCTACACACAGCCCCCCGAGGGCCCGTCTTCCCTGAAGAAGTACATCTGTAGTGGAGGTAGAAATGTGCCTTGAGACTCCCATCAACATGTCGGGAACGACCGTTCAAATAGGGACCATCCCTTTCTCCAGTCCTTTCAGCTCGAAGATAATTAATGCCCCCCGATATGGTAAAGTAAAGATGCCCACCGTGGAACTATACGATGGGACCATGAATCTGGAGGAGCACCTTGGGGTGGCTAAGGCTTAGACGTATGTCCAAGATGTGGACGATACCGCGTACTACCGTTACTTCCCGGCTACTCTAAAGGCGGTAACACAGTCTTGGTTCACTGGCTTAGCTCCAGGAAGTGTTTCTTACTTTCAAGATCTGCCCCATAGATTTCTCAGCCAATTCATCGCTAGTTGTAAGGAGAGGCGGACCAGCATCCACTTATCAAAGATTAAGTAGGGACCGTAAGAGTCCCAAGCGGAGTTTGTCAAGTGCTTCCACCAGGAGGCGGTCTTGATCCCAGATTTGGAGGATGGGGTAGCGTACACATCTTTCTTGAATGGCCTTAAGAGCAGACAATTCAAATTCTCTTTGGCCAAACAAAAGGAGACCACACTAGCTAAAGTGCTAAGAAAGGTCGCTGACTTCATCCGTGCAACGGAAATCTCCGCAGAAAGCATGGACGCCTCTAAGAAAGCCAAGGTCCTTACTGACACGAACACTTGACGAGGAGATAGGAGGCTGAGGCTCGAGGTCAAAGACCCACGCTTCACCACGGATCCCCGAAGCATACTCATGGAGGTGAAGGAGCACACAATGTTGAAGAGGTTGCAACCAATGATCACGGCTCCGAAACCACATAATACGCGAAAGTATTGTAAGTTTCATGAGCAAAACGGGCATACCACCACCAAATGCAGAGAGTTAAGGATGGCCCTTCATGAGCTGCCTGACAAGGGACAGATAGACCGGTTCTTGAAAAGAGGACCGCGATTCCTCCGAAAGGAACATGAACCTACATGACCAGAACTCAAGATAAGGAGTGTTCCATCGAAATAGCTGCCACCATTGCGAGCGGATATATAGAACGTATCACTCGGTCTACTTCGAAGGTGCAGCTCCGAGGAATGTAGTAGGTTCTCATGGCTGAACAGCGAAACTGCGTTATGGTCCCGACGATAGTATTCAATGGACGAGAGGGCCCACACTTTACCTCGGCCCACAATGACCTATTGATGGTTGAGATAAAAGTGGCCAGTGCCATTGTTCGGAGGATCCTAATTTATACTAGGAGCTCAGTGGATATCATCACATGGGATTATTTGAAGAAGCTTAAGCACCCAGGAAGAGAGATCATCCCTCTCGTGCATCCCATTTTGGGCTTTTGGAGGCAAGAGGTGGACCCCACGGGAGTGATCCGCCTCCCACTATGATTTCAGGATAAGGCTAAGGCAATGAACATAGAGGTAGATTTCTTGGTAGTCGACGTCCCCATGGCCTACAATGTCATTTTAGGGCGGCCAACTTTGCATAAGGTGAAGGTGGTCATCGCCTCATACTTGCTTAAGCTTTAGTTCGAAGCTGATGATAGGAGTGTTAGGACACTCCTTGGTTAAACTCCAACAGGAGTACTGAGATGTCTTTGCCTTCGGTCCCAAGGAGATGCCCGGTATTGACCACGCAATAATGGCGCACCGGCTGAACGTGGATCCGAATCGCACCCACAAGCTACTAATCCAGAAGAAATGACACATGGGCTCTGAGAGGGCCGCGTCGGCAACTGCAGAGGTGCAAAAGTTGTTAGAGGTTGGCTTCGTTCAAGAATGCCAATATCCTGAATAGATCTCAAACGTGGTGCTCGTTAAGAAACCTAATGGAACTTGGCGGATATGCGTGGATTTTACTAATCTGAACAAAACATGCCCAAAAGACAGCCACCCCTTACCAAAGATCGATAAGCTAGTGGATGCCACGGCAGGGCATGCTCTGCTGAGCTTTATGGATTATTTTTTAAGGTATCACCAGATACCCCTGTGCCTCGAGGATCAAAAAAAGGCCGCGTTTGTGACCAACTGAGGTCTACAGTGCTACAAGGTAATGCCCTTTGGGCTGAAGAATGCGGGACCACCTACCAGTGTCTGGTAAGCAAACTCTTTGAACCCCTCATCAGGAAGACCATGGAGGTATATGTGGATGACAGGATAGTCAAGAGTATGCTTGACGCTGAGCACAACTAAGATTTATGAAAGACATTCGACATCTTATAGACATTCAACATGTAGCTCAATCCAAAGAAGTGTGTGTTTAGTGTCCGGTCAGGGAAGTTCTTTGGTTTAATGATCAACAGCCGGGGGGTAGAGGCCAACCCCGAAAAAATCCAATCAGTGCTGGGTATGAAACCACCACGGAGCATGAAGGAAGTCCAACAGCTAACTGGGTACATTACAGCCTTGGGACGTTTTATGTCTAGGTCGGTAGATAAATGCCAACCTTTCTTTTGCATCCTACAGAGGCGTGCCAACTTCATTTAGGATGCAGAAGCTGATGAGGCCTTCCAGGCACTTACAGCTTACCTGGATCAAGCTCCTTTCCTGGCGTGACACTCTTACTCTGCCTGGCTGTCTCAAAACAGGCTGTAAGTGTAATCCTGGTAGCCGAGAGGGCCAAGGAGCAGATCCCTATCTACTATGTAAGCCACACCTTAGCTGGGGCAGAGGTAAGCTATCCCTTAATCGAGAAGTTTGCTTATGTGTTGGTAATGGCTAGTCGGAAGTTAAAGCCGACTTCAAGGTGTATGAAGTGACCATCCTCATTGACCAGCCTTTCAAAAACATGTTGCAAAGGTTGGATGCCTCCGGAAGGCTCTTGAAATAGGCAGTGTAGCTATCTCAATATGACCTCGTCTTCGAGGCACGATGAGCAATT
The DNA here is from genome assembly GCA_029747015.1 of Carnegiea gigantea. Lineage (NCBI taxonomy): Eukaryota > Viridiplantae > Streptophyta > Magnoliopsida > Caryophyllales > Cactaceae > Carnegiea > Carnegiea gigantea. The sequence continues at coordinate 4,220 of JAKOGI010001245.1, forward strand.
AAGGCCCAAGCCTTAGCGGACTTTCTGGACGAAAGCGCCAATACTCCTCTGAATATGGCCTCGCCTCCCCTCTCTTGGAATCTTTACGTGGTCGCCCACTAATGGTGGCAGTGGGGCCAGCCTGATCATCGAAAGCCCCCAGGGAGAGCGGTACGAGCACACACTAAAGTTCATGTTCAAAACATCTAACAATGAAGCTGAGTATGAAGCCCTCATAGTAAGCGTGGAATTGTGTTACACCGTAGGGCGGACTCAGTCCGGACGTTCTCAGATTCTTAACTTGTGGTCAACCAGCTCAATGGGGAGTATGAAGTAAAGGATGACACCATGGCAGCCTACGTCTGATAGGTGCGTGAAGCCACACGGTTATTGAAGCATTTCTCGATAACGCACATACCGCAGACGGAGAATAGACAGGCGGATGTACTATCAAAGCTGGCTAGATCCTCTGAAGATGGGATGCCAAAATGAATCTGGTGGGAAACTTTGACAAAACAGACCATCGATCCTCACGAAATACTTTAGCTGGATAGAAGTTCCACTTGGATGGACCCCATTCGCGCATACTTGGCAGACGGCATGCTCCCCCGGACCCCAAGGATGCCGACCACGTGAAAAGATGGGCAAATTGGTTCATACTATATGACGGGTACTTATACAAGCAGTCATATGCCAGATCGCTTTTACGCTGCGTGACCCCAAAAATAGGAAAGAAGATACTAGAAGAATTGCATGAAGGAGTATGCAGTTCTCACATCAGTGGGCGTGCCCTAGCAGTTACTGCAATACAGACTGGCTATTATTGGCCTTCCCTAGCGAAGATCCTATAAACTTAGTTCGCACTTGTGATAAATGCTAGAAGTTTGCTCCCATGCGGTGACGGCCCACCACACACCTAACACCAATCATCAGTCCCTTACTGTTTGCCACCTGGAGCATGTACATACTGGGACCCTTCCCCAAAGCCACGAGTCAATGCAAATACCTCTTTATAGTGGTCAACTACTTCACAAAGTGGGTAGAGGCTGAGGCCGTCACGTCCATGAATGCGGCCGAGGTCCGAAAGTTCATTTGGAAAAATATAATAACTCGCTTTAGTATTCATTGCGCAATGATCTTTGACAATGGGCAACAGTTCGACATGACGTTACCTTAACACCTTGGGGTGTCAAGCTTGTTTCACCACAGTGGCTCATCCTCAGACAAATGGCCAAGCACAAGCCGCAAACAAGGCCATACTGCACTGCTTGTAGAAGAAGCTTTACGAAGCTAAGGGCAAATGGGCCAAGGAGCTGCATGGCATCCTATGGTCAACCCACACGACTGAAAAGATGGCCATAAGGGAAACATCATTCATGTTATTATATGGGTCAGAAGCCATGCTGCCTGTCGAAGTGGCACTCCACACTCATCACCTTACCACATTCCAAGAAGAACTTAACAATGCAGCCCTCAGAGAGGCTCTTGATCTCCTACCCTCTGTTTGAGGTGATACCCTCCTAAGAGAGACACTATATAAACTTCGAGTCACATGGTTCCACGATCACACAGTTAAGCTCTACCCTATCAAGATCGGCGATTTTGTCCTCGGTCAAACAGAAGCTGTGGCACTTGCAGGAGAGCATGGAAAGCTCACGATAATTTGGGAAGGCTCATACATGGTAACAGATCAAGTATGACCAGGCACTTATCGTCTGGAGACCCCCCGAGGCACCCCTATCACCAGAACCTGGGATAGTAGTAATCTGCAAAAGTATCATCAATAGCAATCTTTTTCTACTTCAAGCTTGATGCAATGTACTGATGCGTTTTTCCAATGAATACATTGGCTGTAAAGGCGCTTATCAGCCCAACCAGCTTTTCCACACCTTTAGCCCCCCAAAGGGGCTAAGGGTCCTCAAGCACGGCCTAGGGATCAGTTGCTACTCATTTAGCCCCCAAAAGGGGCTAAGGGTCCTACAGCACAGTCTAAGAGCTAGTCACCACACCTTTATGCCCTAAAAAGGGCTATGGGTCCCATAGCATGGCCTAGGGGGCGGTCGCTACATCTTTAGCCCCAAAAAAGGGCTAAGGGTCTTCAAGCACGGCCTAGGGGCTAGTCGCTACACCTTTAGCCCCCAAAAAGGGCTAATGGTCCTATTACACACCGTAAGGAACACACAATCCTCATCACTTGTCATTTTCCTTAAGGGCCATAGGCTTATAGAACACCAGTAATTGTAAAACAGATGCAAGCAAAATGACAAGTGAAGAAGTAAATGTCAAAAGTCAAAGATTCCATTGCAAAAAGGCGAAAGTTTCATTCAATAAAGAGCAAAGAAGTACAAGCACTAATATGGATCAAAGTGGACTCAAAAAGAGAGAAAGTTAAAAACAAGCAAAGGCCCTCCTACGTCATATGGATGTGTCCTCGTTGTCACTGGCTTCTTGCGTAGTGACCTCATTGTCATCACCGTCATGGGTGGCGGCCTTACCATCTAGGGGCACAGTGCCCTCATTGCACAGGTCATCCCCGTCCGACCCAGGTGGTATAATGTCCGCCATATCTGAGTTCTTTCCCTCGGCACGAGCTTGGTGACAATCCATTATTTACCAGACGCAGGCCTTAAAGTAGCCTTCCAGTTGAAAGTCATTGGGAGGCAAGGTTTCCATGAACTCGCAGAAGAATTTTGTATGGTCTTCATGGCCGCAGTGATACCCCTGCTGCTTGGCCTTAGCCGCCCTATTAGCCCCCGCAGTAGCCTTGGCCTTTACTTTTGAATGGGCTTCTTCTAGCTGATGTGGTATATCCGCCATCTCGGCCTCCTAGGCCTCTTTCTCTTTCCTTAGCTTCTCCATGCAGCGTTTGTACTTAGCCGTTAATTCCTCAATTTTTAGCGCTCTGACTAGATGTCACCAATCTGTCCCCGCAGAAGGGCATTGGAGCTCTCAAGGTTGTGGATCCGCTTCTCCACGGTGTCAACCTCACGGCCTTTAATGCTCGGGCAAAGGCCTGGAAAATGACTCAGCAGGGTTAGCCAAATAGAGAAAAAGTGGCGAGAAAGAAAAGAGTAGCGAGAGGCTCGGCCTTACCTCTATAATGGCCACCTGCTCCTCAGTAACCTTAGGTAGCTCTACCAAGCCGAAAGGAGCCAGGGCCTAGGACTTGATCAAGCTTTCTACCAGAGCAGACTTGGCGGGGAGGTCAGCCTCTAGGAAATCTATAACCCATGCTTGTGTGTTCATCAAGGCCTCCCCAATGGGCAGCTGGGCAGCCTGCTGGCTCCCTCGAGAGCCACTCGAAGAAGGAGATCTCAGTACCTCATTAGAGGCTGAGCGTTCTCTGGACCCTTGTTGCGGGGACGGTCCCTCAGTCCTCTTACCTTTAGAGGGAGGTGGGTCAGACCTCATGGGGGTGAGGTGAAAGCCACGGCCATCTACTACCCTTCCTCTGCGTGTGGGCGCTTGCATACGTCCGCGTAGGGGATACTTAAGGACACCGTGTGGCGTGGGGGCCTTCGACCGCACGGTACCAACCTTGGCGCCTGTAAAAAGGATAAGTTAACACTTACATTCGTGAAAGCCGATAAGGAAGAAGTGACTGCACTGCCATTAGACAAACCTTCCTCACCTGGGTCTCGACGCGCTAGCGCCTTTCCTCCTCGCATCGCCTTTCATACTCGGCTGCGATCTTTTTCTCAGTGGCCTGCCTGCTCTTAAAAAGCGAAAGCATATCTCGAGCTTGCTCTACACAAGACAAAAGAAAGCCAGGTCAGAACCTAGGGGAAAACAACACAAAAGAAGGATGCGAAGTACCCTTGGAATAACTCTTAAGTATGAGGAGGCCAGCAGTGGTAAGAAAGAAGTTGTTATCAAAGTACGAGAGCTGGGGAAGCCAATTCAAAGGCTCTTTATCATTGAACTCGCTTTGGTTACGCTCGCGTTTTTTCCCTGCGTCTACTATTCTTAACATAAAAGAGGGGATTGGCCTCGGATGGTCATCCCCCCTCGCGTAATATTGAAAGTAGTGAGGTGTCTTTATTTCCTCCATGGTCGACTCTGCAAATAGATTTTGGATTAATTTCTCGCTATTCCGATCAGGGAGATCCCCCCAACCTGTCACGCGATGAACGAAAAGAAAGTTATACTTCCAATTCTTCAAGTTGGACTTCTTTTAAATGGCCGTCATGAAGCCCTTCCTATTGTTAAAACTGTACCGACTGGTGTCTCTGATCTCACTCAGGGCCCTTTGGATCGTATGAACGAACCTAAAGTCACGGCTTGTGCAAGACAACCACCGTAACTCGTACGTCGCGATGAAGGAGCAAATGTTGTGCTAGGACGTGGGCACAACCTATGCGGGCGCTAAGTCGTATTTATCTAAGATCTCCACGATAACCTTATGGAGTAGAAACCTTAGGTCGTAAGAGAAGGTCGCTCGATAGATTGCTCTACATTTTGTGGGTGGCTTATTTACGGTGGCATCGGCATTATGGATAATAAATCTATACCCGGCGGGCAAAAGATATTTCTCTTCCAACACCGGCCTCTTAAGGCTATACATGATTGGGGTTGGGAAAATGAGTGCTCGACCCATCTTGAGGGTCCGAACGATCGGGAGCCCCTGGGAAGACCATTCCTTCCTCAACAACTTCGTGGACCGGCTCTTTTTGAGCACGACTCCTCTTGGGGGTGGAGGCCGACGAGCGAAAGCTAGATGAGCCACTCTCTTCCCCTCCTTGCGGAGGTACTAGTACTGGTCATCACAACTTCAACACTCATTCTATAAGAACCCGAGGCAGAGCAAGAGTTACCTTTGGAGTATCCTTCGGCCATAAGCTAATCGGGGTCTTTAAATAAACGATAGTCTTTGTCCTGGCTAGCCTGCGTTCCTGGCTATTAGTCATATATGAAATAGCAATGTCAATTTTCCCATAGATGAACAACTTCCTCTTCAATACTAAAGACACTATGGGTGGAGGAATACTCGCAACTAAACCAGGAAAGAGCATCGGGCTTATAAATCGGCATGGCATGGGGAATTTTCTTAGTTTCCCTAAATTGATTCTTTAGGGGAACGCGCGCAATCACCTGATCATTAATTAGGTCCGGGAGGCTTGGGAACTGAGGGTAGCAACCCTCCATGGGGGGCCAACCAACCACTCAGGGACGGTCCCACTTGATGAACAGGAGGAAATACAATACAAATACAACCTTCAAATGAGGCATGAAGGCGGGTACCTGCGAAAATTGAAGGGGATATGGAGATTGAAGATGAGGTTGACGATGCACAAGACCCTTTAAAGATTTAAAGGGAAAAGTTTGAAGAAAAGGAAGAAGCTTGAAGGTGCTACGGGGAAGTTAAAAGCGGATGGAGAAGGGGACAGAGCCTCTCTCTTTAGAAAATCTATTTCTCTCTCTAAACAAGTTTGAGGGCGTGATTAAATGGTCACCCCCAAGGAATCATACTCTGGTTATATAGAAGAAAGTGGGAAGAAGAAAGAGTGACACGGCCCCCAAGGCACTGGAAGGGCCAGAACGCCATTTGATCCATGACATATGGCACCCAAGCACTCACAATCTCCCAGTATATCTATGGCCCTAAGGGGCTAAGGGTTTTACAACACGGCCTAGGGACCATTCACTACACCTTTAGCCCCTAAAGGAGCCACGATCCCATAGCACGGCCTAGGGGTCATTCGCTATACCTTTAGACCCCAAGGGGCTATGATCCCATAGCACACCCTAGGAGCCGCTCACTACACCTTTAGCCCCCCTAAGAGGCTAACATCCCATAGCACGGTCTAGGGGCCGTCTGCTAACTTGAGTCCTCCAAGGGGCTAAGATCCCAGAGCATGGCCTAGGTGCCGCTCGCTTCGCCTTTAGCCCTCAAAAGGGGCTAAGGGTCCTAGAGCATAGCCTATGGGCCGATCACGAACCTGTAGCCCCTAGAAGGGGCTAAGGGTCTTAAAGCACGGCCTGGAGGCCTGTCGCTGCACCTCTAGCTCTCGAAAGGGGATAGGGTTCCTCAAGCACGCCCTCGGGGCTGGTCCCTACACCACTCGCCCCCAAGAGGCTAAGATCCTATAACATGACCTAGAGGCGATTAGCTACACCTTTAGATTTCCAAGGGGCTAAGGTCCCATAGCACGGCCTAAGGGTCGTTCACTACACATTAGCCATCACGGGGCTAAGGATCTTGTAGCATGGCCTAGGGGGCGCTCCCTGAACCCTTAGCTCTCAATGGGCTAGGGGCCCTATGACACGACCCAGGGGCCGTTCGCTACACTTTCTAACCCCAAGGGCCTAAAGGCCCTTAACCACGACGTAGAAGCCAGTTGCTATGCCTTTAACCCTCGAAGGGCTTAAGGTATTATGACATAACCTCGTGGAAGCTAAGGGTTCACAGCCCAACCTCCCAGATGGTCGTCAAAAGCAAAGCAAATAACATAAGGATCCAATTGTTCAAAGCCCAGCCCTACATCAAAAAGAATGGGGAAATATTGATGAAGAAGCCAAGTTCCTGTATAAAGGATCAACTTTTCATTACCATTACAGGTAATTACAAGACAATCTTACAGAAGGAAAGAACAAAACAAAGAAGCGAGTTACAATGAAGCCTATGACTACTCATCATCATTAGATGGAGGTAGAGCATCGCTCAACCCTGAGCTTTCCTCTTGACCACCTTCAGGCCCAGGTCTTGCTCCTAGATCGACCTGTCCATAACAGTTGCACCCACATGAGCACGTGCCTGTTACGCTGCAGCCAAGGTTCAAAAATAAACCACCGCAGACCCTCAAGGGCTGACTTTAAGTGCTCGGCTAAGTCCCTACTCAAGACACCGAACTCTAAAGCCTCGTTGACCACCATAGCATAGAAGATGGCCTGGACCATATCAGGAATGCGGAAGTCACGCGTGGCCTCCTCTACATCAAAGAGCATGAAGTCCCAGACATAGATTGTGGTAGTTCTCCGAAAGCGGCCGAGGGGGGTATGCGACCCTCCTTAAGTGCTAGTTGAAAGTTTCTCTAACATGATCAGCCAGCCCCTTGGTATTAAGAAAGTAGGAAAACACCGTGATGGAGAAAAAAGGCAAACTCTCTTTCTCTCTAAAAAACCTCTCTCTGTCTCTAAGAAGGTTTGAAGACGTAATCAAATGACCTCCACCAAAGAATCTGTAAGACCCTCCTTCTTTATTTTATGTTAACATAGTTGTCTTACCTTTTACGTTATAAAATTCGTATTTTTGTTAACTCTATGAGTTTTATTATCGATATGCTTATGTGAATGATAATTTTATTAAAAAGAATATTTTCATCATTATTAATTTTATTATTATTATCAGTTTTGAAAATCTTTCTATGATTTTTAGTAAGCGTTAATATAAGTTATTAGCGACTACTAAATCGAGTGAGAACCCGAATATGATCAGGTTGTCAACCTTAGATATGGTTCGATGTTTATTAAATCGAACCTAGATATATTTGGGAATGAATATTCGATGAATGGTCAGGTTATCGATTATTGAATTTAGAACTTGGGATGCGAACTAAGCTAGTGGTACCGATTCCTAAGTAGCTTGGAATAAAAATATAAAGAAAGAGAAAGGGAGGGGTATTTTAGTACTTTTACACGGAACCTCCTTTCTCCTTCCTCCCCACGCGACCCCCCAGATGCATCTGTCTCTGTCTCCTCTCTGCGCTCCTTCTCCCTCCCCATTCTCTCCTTCATTACAGACGTGGCCCAAGCTCCCAAAATCCCCGATTTTCAACTCAACCCAGCTCCAAATCCTCCATATTTCACCTTTCCATCATCAAGTAAACCTTTAGCTATGAAATCTGGGTGAAAATTCGAAAGGGGATAGGGTTCCTCAAGCACGCCCTCGGGGCTGGTCCCTACACCACTCGCCCCCAAGAGGCTAAGATCCTATAACATGACCTAGAGGCGATCACCTACACCTTTAGATTTCCAAGGGGCTAAGGTCCCATAGCACGGCCTAAGGGTCGTTCACTACACATTAGCCATCACGGGGCTAAGGATCTTGTAGCATGGCCTAGGGGGCGCTCCCTGAACCCTTAGCTCTCAATGGGCTAGGGGCCCTATGACACGACCCAGGGGCCGTTCGCTACACTTTCTAACCCCAAGGGCCTAAAGGCCCTTAACCACGACGTAGAAGCCAGTTGCTATGCCTTTAACCCTCGAAGGGCTTAAGGTATTATGACATAACCTCGTGGAAGCTAAGGGTTCACAGCCCAACCTCCCAGATGGTCGTCAAAAGCAAAGCAAATAACATAAGGATCCAATTGTTCAAAGCCCAGCCCTACATCAAAAAGAATGGGGAAATATTGATGAAGAAGCCAAGTTCCTGTATAAAGGATCAACTTTTCATTGCCATTACAGGTAATTACAAGACAATCTTACAGAAGGAAAGAACAAAACAAAGAAGCGAGTTACAATGAAGCCTATGACTACTCATCATCATTAGATGGAGGTAGAGCATCGCTCAACCCTGAGCTTTCCTCTTGACCACCTTCAGGCCCAGGTCTTGCTCCTAGATCGACCTGTCCATAACAGTTGCACCCACATGAGCACGTGCCTGTTACGCTGCAGCCAAGGTTCAAAAATAAACCACCGCAGACCCTCAAGGGCTGACTTTAAGTGCTCGGCTAAGTCCCTACTCAAGACACCGAACTCTAAAGCCTCGTTGACCACCATAGCATAGAAGATGGCCTGGACCATATCAGGAATGCGGAAGTCACGCGTGGCCTCCTCTACATCAAAGAGCATGAAGTCCCAGACATAGATTGTGGTAGTTCTCCGAAAGCGGCCGAGGGGGGTATGCGACCCTCCTTAAGTGCTAGTTGAAAGTTTCTCTAACATGATCAGCCAGCCCCTTGGTATTAAGAAAGTAGGAAAACACCGTGATGGAGAAAAAAGGCAAACTCTCTTTCTCTCTAAAAAACCTCTCTCTGTCTCTAAGAAGGTTTGAAGACGTAATCAAATGACCTCCACCAAAGAATCTGTAAGACCCTCCTTCTTTATTTTATGTTAACATAGCTGTCTTACCTTTTACGTTATAAAATTCGTATTTTTGTTAACTCTATGAGTTTTATTATCGATATGCTTATGTGAATGATAATTTTATTAAAAAGAATATTTTCATCATTATTAATTTTATTATTATTATCAGTTTTGAAAATCTTTCTATGATTTTTAGTAAGCGTTAATATAAGTTATTAGCGACTACTAAATCGAGTGAGAACCCGAATATGATCAGGTTGTCAACCTTAGATATGGTTCGATGTTTATTAAATCGAACCTAGATATATTTGGGAATGAATATTCGATGAATGGTCAGGTTATCGATTATTGAATTTAGAACTTGGGATGCGAACTAAGCTAGTGGTACCGATTCCTAAGTAGCTTGGAATAAAAATATAAAGAAAGAGAAAGGGAGGGGTATTTTAGTACTTTTACACGGAACCTCCTTTCTCCTTCCTCCCCACGCGACCCCCCAGATGCATCTGTCTCTGTCTCCTCTCTGCGCTCCTTCTCCCTCCCCATTCTCTCCTTCATTACAGACGTGGCCCAAGCTCCCAAAATCCCCGATTTTCAACTCAACCCAGCTCAAAATCCTCCATATTTCACCTTTCCATCATCAAGTAAACCTTTAGCTATGAAATCTGGGTGAAAATTCGAAGGGTTCCGTCGTGTGTTTGTTTGAATTAGCAGCGATTCGAAGCTTTAATTGCGTGATGAAGCTCGACATTGCAACCCTATCTTTACCCAGTCCAATTCCTCCATAAATTAGGGTTGAATTCGTAGGACAAGCATCTCCGACAATTTCAAGTCAGTAAGTGAGCATCTGGAGTGAATTTAGGGTTCGAATTGTTGGGATTAGGCGTGAAATGGCGTTTGATCGTGTGGGTTTGGGCAAGGCAGCAGAGGAAGGTTGAATCCCTAATTTGAAGCTTTTAAATCGAGTCCCAAAAGCCCATAATCGGGTCCTCTAGCATGGAATCAACGTGGGTGTTTCTCGCCTCCTAAGTATTAGTAGTTTCAAAATCGTTTTAACCCTTAAGTTACGATGCATGTCAGTTTAGGCTTAGTTAGATTAACTGAAATTATGCATGTCCTGTTTCACTTGAATTTAGTTTAAATTGATGCATGTTAAGTTTAGTTAGTTTATGCCTGAAAGTGACATCGAAATAGCCTAATGATGCCTTAAATCGATATATGTTAGTTTAGTTAACTAACGCTTGAAAATAGCTTCGAATCAATATATGTTAGTTTAGTTAACTAACGCTTCAAAATAGCTTTGAATTGAAATGTGAATGTTTAGAATCGATATATGTACACTTAGTCAATTTATGCTCGTTTAATAGTTTCGAATTGAAATGTGAATGTTTAGAATTGACACATGTACACTTAGTTAATTCATGCTGGATTAATAGCTTCGAAATGAAATGAGAATACTTATAATCGATACTTGTGTGATTAGTTAGTTTTTACCTAAACAGTGACTTCAAAAAAATAAATGAACACCTAGAATCGATGTCTGCCTATTTAGTAAAATCACGCTAGTAGCCTTGGAAATAATTTATGAATGTTGAAATGAGCATGTTTACCCCTTGATTGTAATACATGAATGTAATCGAGTTTCATGCCATGTAAGTTTACTTCAGCTTACTAAGCGTTTGTTTCAAGTTAATGCGATATGAATATATATTTATGTATATATGGTTATAACTGTAGGCTATAGCGTAATGCTAAATCATAGTTGCTTGCTCGGTAAGTTATGCATTGGTAAGTTTACATGCCGCTTTTCAGTATGACCTAGGGGTTAGAATGCTAGATTGTGAAATTGAGAGCAAGATGGTAGTTGGATAGTTTGAGGTAGAACTATGAGTGGTTCGAGGTTTCCTATGGTCGGTTGTTACGTGAGGAGGGAGCCTAGGTTGTGATTTACTGCAATCGTGTGATTGCGAGGCCATGTGCGGCTTATTCTGCCAAGTTGGATTATGAAGTGTTATGAATGTGCCATGTTCGAAACCCTCCCCTCTTGAAATTGTTAAATGATACTATATGAATGATTTCCGAACTTAGTAATCTTTAAAAGGGTCGTGAAAAGTATGTTTTCACCATTTTGAATGTTTCTAAAGGTTTACCAATTGCCTGCTGGTTTGTAAGATGTTTGCAACATAGAATGATCCTAAATCGTCAAACTAATCAGTAACTGACCCAACTGAATAGCTGATAGGTTTAGGAAGTTTAAAAGTAAACTAAAAGTGAGTTTAAAAATGTTTTAAGGCTTTGGTTTATTTATGTCTCCTCATTTGAGTTCAAAAAGGATTGAAACGAAGTGAAAAAGGGCAATTGAAGGAGTTTTATTACGAAACTTAGTTTGAGTTATATGCTAGCTAAGTACTTTAAGTTTCGAATGAGTTTTGAATTACGAGTTAGCAAATTCATTACGATTTTCAAAGGATTTCCAAGTTGAAAATAAAAGACCCATAACCAATGGTACGGTTATGGTCTATTTTGCTAGATAAGCATATATATGAATAAGCATAAGTACGCATATGTGTAAGTAATTATTTTTATGTTCATGTGTACATTGAGGAGCTACTCTAGAAACTTTAAGTTTAAGTCTGAGAGCCAGGGATGGTGGCTTAGTATCCCACCTGGCATAACATAAGCTATATTAAGATGACTCAGGGATGGTGGTTTGAATCCCGCCTGAAGTCTCAGTATGTAAGTTATGTCTCAGCATAGTATGATGTCTGTTTGGATAGGCGTACGCCGCCGCTTGAGTTTGGCCGGCTCGGGGTGGCAATAACAAAGTACCCCTAAGAGTTTAGTCTCCTCATTTATGTGATCAAATCGTTATGTATGTTTCTTTTAATAAACGATGATTTTACGCTAAGGGGCGTTTTGCCTTTTTAAGTATTTCAGAAAGAAAGTTTTTAAGGGTCATTATAGGACCAATACGAAAGAGATTCTTTTAAAGAATAAGAGCCTCAAAGAGGCTAAGAAAAGAGCTTTATGAGCCTTAAGATTGCTAAGAAAAGAGTTTTTATGAGCCCTAAGAGACTAAGTAAAGTGTTTTCAACGAAAGAAAGGAAAATTCCCATGAATGCCTAATGAAAATGGTTTCTAAGCATAGTTGGATGCGATTTCAAGTAATATGTGGCCACACTCTTATAATGCATCGAGCATCTGAGATTGAATTTGCATGTTCTGTGAAAGAAAGCTCCTTGCATAATCTCTACTTCCTGTGTTTATGCATCTCGTGTAAGTGCATTGGGTAGGCAAGGCATAACTCACATGTATATCACGTAACCTATGGAAAAAATTTTTGTGCTTAGCCTCGTTGCTTGCTTATGTGTTTGATTGCTTGTTAATAAAGGAACTTAGTCATTTAGGGACCTAGAAATGTGTTTGAGTGGTTAAAATGAAGTTTATGGTTAGTGATCCTTCCATAAGAGTTTTATGAATGACTAATATGATAGTAAAGTATGAATACGTGATATGTGATTATTAAAGATATCATGGTCTGCAATGGTTTTGGTTTTAAGGGGGTCGGGGGACACTTACTGAGCGTGTGGTTGCTCATCTCACTACTCTTTCCCCTTTTTCCCTAGGTTTTCTTTATCATAGGAAGAAGTTAAGTCAGTTACACTGAAATGGAAGTTGCCCTTGCTTAAAAGGAGTCAAGTGTGCCTATAGTGAACAAGTCTCACTGCCTGATGATGTTATAGAATGTATTCTTAGTTTGTAAACATATGTAAACCAAGTATTCTAATTCATATAATACATATGGTATAAAGGTCGCTCTGTATGGCCGTATGATCCAACTATCTAATTAGTTAGATGTCTTCTTGGTCAAAGTTAGTTATGTTTTGGGATGTAAACCTTAATACTCCGGTTGTATGAACCGTTGAGTTGTATCTTTCATTTCTTCTTTATTAATGAATTATATTGTTTGAGTACTTCGAGCTAGTTGCTCGTTGAGTTATGAACTTTCGCGCACAGCCGTTGAGCTTGTTTTAAAATGTTGTACCCTTCTGTTGATTACAAGGGTTTATTATAAGGTTTTTAGCCTGGAAACGGTCAGTTTTTAAGAGAAACTCTGTTCGTTTCACCCTGGAATTTAAGTCAAAAGTTAATAAAACATAATGCTCCTGGCCGTAGCAGCCGGGGGTGTTACATTGATGGTATCAGAGCAAGGTCCTGCGACCACAAGTCGCGATCTGAGTCTTGCATCTCATATAGTTTCTTAGGAACGCGTTCATAATGACGTGATACATGCCTGCCTTGTGTGCAAATGTGAGTTTTATATGAATGCTAGCCATTTACCTAGTTTGGTGCTTCTTGAGTAAGCTTATTAACCGAGTGAATAAACGAATTGCTAAGAGTATAAGCCAAATAACTTCTATTCCTGTGAATGAGTTAAGTGATAGTTCAATCAAAGTTGTTTCGCTTATAAGCCTTGGTGATTTCAATTGAAAGTTTAAAGAAAACATGATTTGAATTCAAATGATTGGAAAAGCCGTAATTGTAAGCTCATCTTTGCCCATAAAGTACGATTTCCTCCTCGAGCCTCATAATGGAGTGAGCAGACGCACTCAATGGATGGTAGGGAATAAGCTAGAAGCAGTTAAGCCATTCTCCTTTCGAAACATAGAGACCTTGAAAGTTGAGGTCCTTCCTAAATACTAAGTTAGGGTTTTTCTTTCACATAAAAGACCTTTCTAATTCCATAATTAGGCCTTATTGTTGCGTCTGAAAACTTACATTTGCTTTACAATGATGTTCGTTCCTTGTTCTATAAGCATAAGCTTCTATGTGTAACTAGATGCATTAAGTGCTTACTTGTCAAGATGCATTCGTTGCTTGATGTGTTCATGGCCAGTTATGTGTTTTATGAATAAGTTGTTGCACTTCTTGATGTTTGCTTGACTTAAGTTAGTTTATTATATAACTTGATCGTTTAGATAATACAAGTTTTGTAATTCATAGCTTGAGATGACCACTGACTCATTATTTGCATTCCGTGACTTCTATGATTTCATTTTATATCTAAGTAACTACATGCGCCTGTGTTTGAAGCATGATGAGACGACCATAGAAACCTATATTCATATATTCTTTCCCTTATTTGATTGATCAGAGTAATGCGACAGAAGCATATAGGCCCAAAAGCCATAGGCCCAGGACTCGTCTAGAAGCATAACCATTCATTCGTACGAATCCATGACTTAAGAGACAATCAGCTCCAAGTAGTGACCTTAGGAAAAGCCTTTCCACCGTCAAAGTCATCAACTCGCATTTCTATATTAGCACCTTTTCTCCAAGTTGTTCTTATCGACATGATTGTGCTAGTTCATGCTATTCGTGATTCTTGATCTTCAATGCTTTAATGTTAACCCTACGTGATGTCCATGTGATCTTGTATGCTACTTTAAGTTCTTTCATTGCCAATATGACGTAATTGGTATCTCTACTACCTTAGTGTAACGTGGTAACCTTCTAGTGAATGATTTAACCTTAGATTGACCTAATATCTTCATGCTTTTGAATGAACCTGTTTAAGTTAACTCATTCACATGACTTTAGCATGCCCTGTCTAAGCTGCCATGAATGAAACGTTTAAAAGTTATTCGGAATTGATATAAAAATATAGAAATGTCGGTCACATATGCTTCCATTATGTAATTGCTTACTATATGCGTATTAGACGTCTTCCTGTTGCTTGGGAATCCTAGACTGAGAATACTAAATTGCAGATACTATGCATTGCTATGTGATGCTGTTATGCTTAAATGATACTATGTCGTGCTATGTGACGTTCTTATTATTCTAATGTATTATATGGATCTCTGAGTTAACCATTGTGATCTCAAATGTGACTTGACTACTAGTATATTGTCTCAGTTGTCATACCTCTAGATGCCCACCCATAGGTGCATATGCATGGAGTTGCTGTCGACTATGAGAATTGAGTCTAGACATTCGAAGTTCTATGTTCTTTTTAAAAAAAAAAAATGCCCAGTATGGTTTTCCATGCAACTCAGTTGCCCCTCTTCAATACGATTTGCCCTTGGCGCCTAAATAGAGTGAGTAGACACTTCAGAACGATTGGCAATGAGGAGACTGGATACCGTAAGCCTTTTTCTTTCGATTTAAAAGAAGTAGTGATTGCAAAATGAAACTATTCAACAATAAATTATGATATTTTATACCCCTTTGTTATCTAATATTTGCTCACAATAAATGAATGAAATTGAATTTTTTTATATGTTTTTGTTTGTTTTGTAGAAATTTCGAAAATTTGGAAAATAAATTACTAAGTCAAGAATTGGATCAAGAGAAGAAGAAAGGAAATGGAAGAGCAAGAGAATCGGCCTAGTGTGCAAGCCCATCGGCCCAGCAGCAGCCTGCCCAAGTCTCTCTCCCTTGCATTTCTTGTTCCCTCCTCTTGGACCAGACCGGTGGCCCAATAGCTAGGACGGGCCAGCTTCTTTTCCCGAGCCCAGATCGGTTCGCTCTCTTTTTCTTTTTCTTTTTTTTTCCCTTGGACCGGTCCATCCTTCTTTCCTTTTCCTCCCTAGCCCAGGCCTGTTTCGCTGCCTAGGCCAGCTCCCTCTCTTCCCTTGTCCTTTCTTTCTCTTTCGTGGGCTGGGCCCAACGTTTTGCTTTTCCTTTCCTACACCCAGCCTACCTCCACCTGTTCTCTTTTTTCCCCCCTCCTTGGGCTGGCCTAGTGTCTGCCTTCTTGATTCCAGCTTGCCTTTTTTTAATCCCGCACGTGCTTATCACGTGATCTTGACCAGACCCTTCCCTAAACTCTTCTTCTTCTCCATATACTACTGTCTTCTTATTTACCAGAAAACTGAAACCCTGCAACCCAGAAATTTGAACAAAACAGAAGAAATTACTGCCTCTTCATTTTCCCCACAACGTCCATTTTCTCTCTCCTCCATTATTGATCATATTAATACTATTCTACTGTTACCTTTCAACATCGTCATCAATTTGACGGTTTCGAGTAAGAAATGAGAGGTTTAATTCAAGAATAATGACGGGCAACCAATAGGCTTGAGGATGGTTTTTTTTGGAGCCCTGAAATGGAGGTTGAAGACAGTGTAGAGAAGGGTAGAGAATAGGGTAGCATGGATTAGAGTAGAATTTTTAGTTTTCAAGTCACAATTGTTTGTTGTGTTATTTCAATTTCAGATCTGTTCTTAGGCTCAGAAGATTGGTATATTTGAATCTGCATTTTAAGCTTTTGGAAACCTACTGTATAGATCATGGTTTGTGTGCGTACATTCTAGGAATGACCGAACATAGCTTTAGAATTTCGAAGATGAAATTCTTTTAAGGGGGGAAGAATGTAAGACCCACCTTCTTTATTTTACGTTAACGTAGCTGTCTTACCTTTTACGTTATAAAATTCATATTTTTATCAACTATATGAGTTAAATTATTATCGATGTGCTTATATGAACGATAATTTTATTAAAAAGAATGTTTTCGTCGTTATTAATATTATTATTATTATTGTTATTAGTTTCGAAAATCTTTCTATGATTTTTAATAAGCGTTAATATAGGTTATTTGCGACTACTAAATCGAGTGAGAATCCGAATGCGATTAGATTGTCAACTTTAGATATGGTTCTATGTTTATTAAATCAAACCTAGATAGATTTGGCAACAAATATTCAATGAATGGTTAGGTTATCGATTATTGAATTTAGAGATTGGGATGCGAACTAAGCAAGCGGTACCGATTCCTAAGTAGCTTGGAATGAAAATATAAAGAAAGAGAAAGGGAGGGGCATTTTAGTAATCTTGCGCATGACCTCCTTTCTCCATCCTCCCCACGCGACCCCGCCAGACGCATCTCTCTCTCTCCCCTCTCTGCGCTCCTTCTCCCTCCCCATCCTCTCCTCCATTACAGACATGGCCCAAGCTCCTAAAACCCCCGATTTTCGATTCAACCCAACTCGAAATCCTCCATATTTCACCTCCCCATCATCAAATAAACCTTTAGCTATGAAATCTGGGTGAAAATTCGAAGGGTTCTGTCGTGTTTTTGTTTGAATTGGCGGCAATTCGAAGCTCTAATTGTGTGATGAAGCTCGGCCATGCAACCCTGTCTTTACCCACTCCAATTCCTCCATGAATTAGGGTTGAATTCGCAGCACAAGCATCTCCCACAATTTCAAGTGAGTATGTGAGCATTTGGGGTGAATTTGGGGCTTGAATTGCGGGGATTAGGCATAAAATAGGGTCTGTTCGTGCAGGTTTCGGCAAGGCAGTAGAGGAAGGTCGAATCCCTAGTTTGAAGCTATCAAATCGAGTCCCAAAAGCCCATAATTGGGTCCTTTAGCATGGAATCAACGTGGGTGTTTCTCGCCTCCTAAGTATTAGTAGTTTCGAAATCGTTTTAACCCTAAACTTGCAATGCATGTCAGTTTAGGTTTAGTCAGATTAACTGAAATTATGCATGTTCTGTTTCAGCTGAATTTAGTTTAAATCGATGCATGTTAAGTTTAGTTAGTTTATGCCTGAGAGTGACTTTAAAATAACCTAATGATGCCTTGTATCGATATGTGTTAGTTTAGTTAACTAATGCTTGAAAATTGCTTCGAACGGATATATGTTAGTTTAGTTAACTAACGCTTCAAAATAGCTTCAAATTGAAATCTGAATGTTTAGAATCGATATATGTACACTTAGTTAATTCATGGTTGTTTTATAGCTTCGAAATGAAATATGAATGCTTAGAATCGATACATGTACACTTAGTCAATTCATGCTCATTTAATAGCTTCGAATTGAAATGTTAATGTTTAGAATTGACACATGTACATTTAGTTAATTTATCCTCGATTAATAGCTTCGAAATGAAATGAGAACACTTAGAATCCATACTTGTGCGATTAGTTAGTTTATACCTGAACAGTGACTTTGAAATAATAAATGAACACGTCGAATCGATGCCTACCTATTTAGTTAAATCACGCTAGTAGCCTTGGAAATAATTTATGAACGTTGAGACAAGCATGTCTACCGCTTGATTGTAATGCATCAATGTAATCGAGTTTCATCCCTTGTAAGTTTAATTCAGCTTGCTAAGCGTTCATTTCAAGTTAATGCAATATGAATATATATATTTATGTATATATGGTTATAACTGTTGGCTGTAGCGCAATGCTGAATCATATTTGCTTGCTCGTAAGTTATGCATGTCTAAGTTTACATGCCGCTTTTCAGTATGACCTAGGGTTTAGAATGCTAGATTGTGAAATTGAGACCGAGATGGCAGTTGGATGGTTTGAGGTAGAACTATAAGTGGTTCGAGATTTTCTAAGGTCGGTTGTTATATAAGGAGGGAGCCTGGGTTGTGATTTACCTCAATCGTGTGCATTATGAGGCCATGTGTGGCTTATTCTGCTAAGTTGGATTATGAAGTGTTATGAATGTGCCATGTGTGAAACCCTGCCCTCTTGAAATTGTTAATGATGCTATGTGAATGATTTGTGAACTTAGTAATCTTTAAAAGGGTCGTTAAAAGCATGTTTTCACCATTTTGAATGTTTCTAAAGGTTCACCAATTGCCTGTTGGTTTGTAAGATGTTTGTAGCATAGAATGATCCTAAATCGTCGAACTAATCAGTAACTGACCCAACTGAATAGTCGACAGGTTTAGGAAATTTAAAAGCAAACTAAAAGTGAGTTCGAAAATATTTTAAGGCTTTGGTTTGTTTATGTCTCCTTGTTTGAGTTCAAAAAGGATTGAAACGAAGTGAAAAAGGGCAACCGAAGGAGTTTTATTACAAAATTTAGTCTGAGTTATATGCTAGCTAAGTACTTTAAGTTTCAAATGAGTTTTGAATTGCGAGTTAGCAAATTCATTACGATTTTAAAGGGGTTTCCAAGTTGAAAATGAAAGACCCATAACCAACGGTACGGCTATGGGCTATTTTGCTAGATAAGCATATATATGAATAAGCATAAGTGCGCATATGTGTAAGTAATTATGTTTATGTTTATGTGTACATTAAGGAGCTACTTCAGAAACTTTAAGCTTAAGTCTGAGAGCCATGAATGGTGGCTTAGTATCCCGCCTGGCATAAGATACGCTATGTTAAGATGACTCAGGGATGGTGGTTTGAATCCCGCCTGAAGTCTTAGTATGTAAGTTATGTCTCAGCATAGTATGATATTTGTCCAGATAGGAGTATGTTGTTGCTCGAGTTTGGCCGGCTCGGAATGGCAGTAACAAAGTACCCCTAAGAGTTTAGTCTCCTCACTTATGTGATCAAATCGTTATGTATGTTTTGTTTTAATGAACGATGATCTTACACCAACGGTATTTTCCTAATGAATAAGAAAAGCAGTTGGCATTTTACTTTTTTAAGTATTTCAGAACGAAAGTTTTTAAGGGTCATTATAGGACCAATATAAAAGAGATTCTTCTAAAGAATAAGAGCCTCAAAGAGGCTAAGAAAAGAGCTTTATGAGCCTCAAGATTGCTAAGAAAAGTGTTTTTATGAGCCCTAAGAGGCTAAATAAAGTGTTTTCAATGAAAGAAAGGTAAATTCCTATGAATACCTAATGAAAAGATTTCTAAGCACAATTAGATGTGATTTCAAGTAATATGTGGCCACACTCTTATAATGCATTAAGCATATGAGATTGAATGTGCATGTTCTATGAAAGAAAGCTCCTTGCATAATCTCTACTTCCCATGTTTAAGCATCTCGTGTAAAAGCATTGGGTAGGCAAGGCTTAACTCACATGTATATCATGTCACCTCTGAAAGAAAGTTCTGTGCTTGGCCTCGTTGCTTGTTAATAAAGGAACTTAGTCATTCAGGGGCCTAGAAATGTGTTTGTGTGGTTAAAATGAAATTTATGGTTAGTGATCCTTCCATAAGGGTTTTATGAATGCCTAATATGATAGTAAAGTATGAATACATGATACATGATTATTAAAGATATTATTGCCTGCAACGGTTTTGGTTTTAAGGGGTCAGGGGACACTCACTGAGCATGTGGTTGCTCATCCCACTATGCTTTCCTCTTTTTCCCCAGGTTTTCTTTATGACAGGAACAAGTTGAGTCAGTTATACTGAAATGGAAGTTACCCTTGCTTAAAGGGAGTCAAGTGTGGCCATAGTGAAGTAGTCTCGCTGCTTGATAATGTTATAGAATGTATTCTTAATTTGTAAACATATGTAAACCAAGTATTCTAGTTCATGTAATGCATATGGTATAAAGGTCACTCTGTATGGCCGTATGAGCCAACCATTTAATTAGTTAGATGCCTTCTTGGTCAAATTTGGTTATGTTTTAGGATGTATACCCTAATACTTCGGTTGTGCGAAACGTTGAGTTGTATCTTTCATTTCTTCTTTATTAATGAACTATATTGTTTGAGTACTCCAAGCTAGCCGCTCGTTGAGTTATGAACTCCGGCGCGTAGTCGTTGAGCTTGTTTTAAAATGTTGTACACTTCCGTTGATTATAGGGGTTTATTATAAGGCTTTTAGCCTAAAAACGATCAGTTTTTAGGAGAAACGCTGCCCGTTTTGCCCTGGAATTTAAATCAAAAGTTAAGAAAACGTAATGCTTCTGGCCGTAGGGGATGGGGGTGTTACATTGATGGTATCAAAGCAAGGCCCTGCGACCACAAGCTGCGACCTGAGTCTTGCATCTCATACAATTGCCTAGGAACGCGTTCACGATGAGGTGATACATGCCTGCCTTCTGTGCAAATTTGAGTTTTATGTGAATGCTAGCCGTTTGCCTAGTTAGGTGCGGCTTGAGTGAGGTCGTTAACCGAGTGAATGAACGAATTGCTGAGAGTATCAGCCAATAACTTGTATTCCCATGAATGAGTTAAGTGATAGCTCAATCAAAGTTGTTTCGCTTATAAGCCTTGGTGATTTTAATTGAAAGTTTGAAAACATGATTTGAATTCAAACTATTGGAAAAGCCTTAATTGTAAGCTCATCTTTGCCCCTAAAGTACGATTTGCTCCTCGGGCCCCATAATGGAGCGAACAGACGCACTCAATGGTTGGTAAGGAATGAACTAGAAGCAGTTAAGCCATTCTTCTTTTGAAACGTAAAAACCTTGAAAGTTGAGGTCCTTCCTAAATAGTGAGTTAAGGTTTTTCTTTCGCATAAAACACCTTTCTAATTTCATAGTTAGGCCTTACTGTTGCGTCTGAAGACTAGCATTTGCTTTACAATGATGTTCGTGCCTTGTTCTATGAACATAAGCTTCTATGTGTAACTAGATGTATTAAATACTTATTTGTCAAGATGCATTCGTTACTTGATGTGTTTATGACCAGTTATGTGTTTTATGAATAAGTTGTTGCACTTCTTGATGTTTGCTTGACTTAAGTCGGTTTATTATATGACTTGGTAATTTAGATAATATAGGTTTTGTAATTTATAGCATGACATGACCACTGACTCATTATTTGCATTCCGTTATGATTTCATTTCATAGCGAAGTAACTACCTGCGCTCGTGTTTGAAGCATGATGCGACGACCATAGACACCTGCATTCATATATTCTTGCCCTTATTTGATTGATCAGAGTAGCGCAACGGAAGCATATAGGCCCATAAACCATAGGCCCAGGACTCGTCTAGGAGCATAACCATTCATTCGTATGAATCTATGACTTAAGAGACAATCAGCTCCAAGTAGTGACCTTAGGAAAAGCCTCCCCGCCATCAAAGTCATCAACTCGTATTTCTACATTAGCACCTTTTCTCCAAGTTGTTCTTATCGACATGATTATGCTATTTCATGCTATTCGTGATTCTTGATCTTCAATGCTTTGATGTTAACCCTACATGATGTCCATGTGATCTTGAATGCTACTTCAAGTTCTTTCATTGCCAACATGGCGTAATTGGTATCTCTACTACCTTAGTGTAACGTGGTAACCTTCTAGTGAATGATTTAACCTTAGATTGACCTAATATCTTCATGCTTTTGAATGAACCTGATTAAGTTAACTCATTCATACGACTTTAGCATGCCCTGTCTAAGCTGCCATGAATGAAATGTTTAAAAGTTATTCGGAATTGATATAAAAATATAGAAATGTCGTTCACATATGCTTATGTTATGTCATTGCTTACTATATGCGTATTAGACGTCTTTATGTTGCTTGAGAATCCTAGACTGAGAATACTAAATTACAGATACTATGCAATGTTATGTGATGCTATCATACTTAAATGATACTATGTGGTGCTATGTGACGTTCTTATTGTTCTAATGTGTTATATGAATCTCTGAGTTAACCATTGTGATCCCAAAGGTGACTTGACTACTAGTATATTGTCTCAGTTGTCACACCTCTAGATGCCCACCCATAGGTGCATATGCATGGAGTTGCCGTCTGCTATGCGAATTGAGTCTAGACATTTGAAGTTCTATGTTTATTTTTTTAAAAAAAAAAAAAAAACAAGCCTAGTATGGTTTTCTATGCCAATTCAGTTGCCCCTCTTCAATGCGATTTGCCCTCGGCACCTAAATAGAGTGAGTAGACACTTGAAGAGGATTGGCGAGGAGGAGACTGAATACCATAAGCCTTTTTCTTTCGATTTAAAAGAAGTAGTGATTGCAAAATGAAACCTTTTGGAAACCTACTGTGTAGATCATGATTTGTGTGCGTACATTCTAGGAATGACCAAACATAGCTTTAGAATTTCGAGGATGAAATTCTTTTAAGGGGGGAAGAATGTAAGATCCGCCTTCTTTATTTTACATTAACGTAGCTGTCTTACCTTTTACGTTATAAAATTCGTATTTTTATTAACTATATGAATTAAATTATTATTGATGTGCTTATATGAACGACAATTTTATTAAAAAGAATATTTTCGTCGTTATTAATGTTGTTATTATTGTTATTAGTTTTTAAAATCTTTCTATGATTTTCAGTAAGCATTAATATAGGTTATTTGCGACCACTAAATCAAGTGAGAACCCAAATACGATCAGGTTGTCAACCTTAGATATGATCGATGTTTATTAAATCGAACCTAGATATATTTGGGAACAAATATTCGATGAATAGTCAAGTTATTGATTATTGAATTCATAGTTTAGGATACGAACTAAGCTAGCGGTACCGATTCCTAAGCAGCTTGGAATAAAAATATAAAGAAAGAGAAAGGGAGGGGCATTTTAGTAATCTTGCACGTGCCCTCCTTTCTCCTTCCTCCCTACGTGACCACCCCCAAACGCATCTCCCTCTCTCCTCTCTGCGCTCCTTCTTCCTCCCTGTTCTCTCCTCCATTACAGACACGGCCCAAGCTCCCAAAACCTTCGATTTTCAACTCAACCCAGCTCGAAATCCTCCACATATCACCTCCCCATCATCAAACAACCCCTTAGCTATGAAATCTGGGTGAAAATTCGAAGGGTTCTATCGTGTGTTTGATTGAATTGGCGGTGATTCGGAGCTCTAAGTGCGTGATGAAGCTCAGCCATGCAACCCTGTCTTTACCCACTCCAATTCCTCCATACATTGGGGTTGAATTTGCAGCATAATCATCTCCCACAATTTCAAGTTAATAAGTGAGCATTTGGGGTGAATTTGGGGTTCGAATAGCGAGGATTAGGCATGAAATGGGGTCTGTTCATGTAAACTTGGGCAAGGCAGCAGAGGAAGGTCGAATCCCTAGTTTGAAGCTTTCAAATCGAGTCCCAAAAGCCCATAATTGGGTCCTCTAGCATGGAATCAACGTGGGTATTTCTCGCCTCCTAAGTATTAGTAGTTTCGAAATCGTTTTAACCCTTAAGTTGCGATGCACGTTAGTTTAGGTTTAGTCAAATTAACTGAAATTATGCATGTACTGTTTCAGCTGAATTTAGTTTAAATCGATGCATGTTAAGTTTAGTTAGTTTATGTCCGAAAGTGACTTTGAAATAACCTAACGATGCCTTGAATCGATATATGTTAGTTTATTTAACTAACGTTTGAAAATGGCTTCGAATCGATATATGTTAGTTTAGTTAAATAACGCTTCAAAATAGCTTCGAATTGAAATGTGAATGTTTAGAATCGATATATGTACACTTAGTTAATTCATGGCTGTTTAATAGCTTCGAAACGAAATATGAATGCTTAGAATCGATACATGTACACTTAGTCCATTCATGCTCATTTAATAGCTTCGAATTGAAATGTGAATGTTTAGAATTGACACATATACACTTAGTTAATTCATGCTCGATTAATAGCTTTGAAATGAAATGAGAATACTTAGAATCGATACTTGTGTGATTTAGTTTATACCTGAATAATAACTTCGAAATAATAAATGAACACCTCGAATTGATGTCTACCTATTTAGTTAAATCACGCTAGTAGCCTTGGAAATAAGTTATGAATGTTGAAATGAGCATGTTTACCCCTTGATTGTAATGCATGAATGTAATTGAGTTTCATGCCTTGTAAGTTTAATTCAGCTTGCTAAGCGTTTTTTTCAAGTTAATGCGATATGGATATATATATTTATGTATATATGGTTATAACTGTTGGCTATAGCACAGTGCTGAATCATATCTGCTTGCTCGATAAGTTATGCATTGGTAAGTTTACATGTCGCTTTTCAGTATGACTTAGGGGTTAGAATGCTAGATTGTGAAATTGAGATCGAGATGGTAGTTGGCTGGTTTAAGGTAGAACTATGAGTGTTTCGAGGTTTCCTGTGGTCGGTTGTTATGTGAGGAGGGAGCCTGGGTTGTGATTTACTGCAATCGTGTAGATTGCGAGGCCATGTGTGGCTTATTCTGCTAAGTTGGATTACGAAGTGTTATGAATGTGCCATGTGTGAAACCTTCCCCTCTTGACATTGTTAAATGATGCTATGTGAATGATTTGTGAACTTAGTAATCTTTAAAAGGGTCGTTAAAAGCATGTTTTCACCATTTAGAATGTTTCTAAAGGTTCACCAATTGCCTGTTGGTTCGTAATGTTTGTTGCATAGAATGATCCTAAATCGTCGAACTGATCAGTAACTGGCCTAACTGAATAGTCGATAGGTTTAGGAAGTTTAAAAGCAAACTAAAAGTGAGTTCGAAAATGTTTTAAGGCTTTGATTTGTTTATGTCTCCTCGTTTGAGTTCAAAAAGGATTGAAACGAAGTGAAAAAGGGCAACTGAAGGAGTTTTATTACGAAACTTAGTTTGAGTTATATGCTAGCTAAGTACTTTAAGTTTTAAATGAGTTTTGAATTGCGAGTTAGCAAATTCATTACAATTTTAAAAGGGTTTCCAAGTTGGAAATGAAAGACCCATAACCAATGGTAGGGTTATGGGCTATTTTGCTAGATAAGCATATATATGAATAAGTATAAGTACGCATATATGTAAGTAATTATGTTTATGTTTATGTGTACGTTGAGGAGCTACTCTAGAAACCTTAAGCTTAATTTTGAGAGTCAGGGATGGTGGCTTAGCATCCCACCTGGCATAACATAAGCTATATTAAGATGAATCAGGGATGGTGCTTTGAATCCTGCCTGAAATCTTAGTATGTAAGTTATGTCTCAGCATAATATGATGTCTGTCCGGATAGGCGTATGTTGCCGCTCAAGTTGGCAGGCTCGGGATGGCAGTAACAAAGTACCCCTAAGAGTTTAGTCTCCTCACTTATGTGATCAAATCGTTATGTATGTTTCTTTTAATAAACCATGATCTTACGCCAAGGGTATTTTCCAAATGAATAAGAGAAGCAGTTGCCGTTTCGCCTTTTGAAGTACTTTAGAAAGAAAGTTTTTAAGGGTCATTATAGGACCAATACGAAAGAGATTCTTTTAAAGAATAAGAGCCTCAAAGAGGCTAAGAAAAGAGCTTTATAAGCCTCAAGATTGCTAAGGAAAGAGTGTTTATGAGTCCTAAGAGGCTAAGTAAAGTGTTTTCAACAAAAGAAAGGAAAATTCCTATGAATGCCTAATGAAAAAGGTTTCTAAGCACAGTTGGATGCGATTTCAAGTAATATGTGGCAACACTCTTATAATGCATCAAACATATGAGATTGAATGTGCATGTTCTGTGAAAGAAAGCTCCTTGCATAATCTCTACTTCCTATGTTTAAACATCTCATGTAAGTGCATTGGGTAGGCAAGGCATAACTCATATGTATATCACGTAACCTATGAAAGAAAGTTCTGTGCTTAGCCTCATTGCTTGCTTTTGTATTTGACTACTTGTTAGTAAAGGAACTTAGTCATTCAGGGACCTAGAAATGTGTTTGAGTGGTTAAAATGAAGTTTATGGTTAATGATCCTTCCATAAGGATTTTATGAATGCCTAATATGATAGTAAAGTATGAATACGTGATATGTGACTATTAAAGATATTATTGCCTGCAACGGTTTTGGTTTTAAGGGGGTCAGGGGACACCCACTGAGCGTGTAGTTGTTCATCCCACTACTCTTTCCCCTTTTTCCCTAGGTTTTCCTTATGACAGGAAGAAGTTGAGTCAGTTATACCGAAATAGAAGTTACCCTTGCTTAAAGGGAGTCAAGTGTGCCCATAATGAAGTAGTCTCGCTGCTTGATAATGTTATAGAATGTATTCTTAGTTCGTAAGCGCATGTAAACCAAGTATTCTAGTTCATGTAATGCATATGGTATAAAGGTCACTCTGTATGGTCATATGAGCCAACCATCTAATTAGTTAGATGTCTTCTTAGTCAAAGTTAGTCATGTTTTGGGATATAAACCCTAATACTCTGGTTGTGTGAGCCGTTGAGTTGTATCTTTCATTTCTTCTTTATTAATGAACTATATTATTTGAGTACTTCGAGCAAGTTGCACGTTGAGTTATGAACTCCGACACGTAGATGTTGAGCTTGTTTTAAAATGTTGTATGTTTCCGTTGATTGCAAGAGTTTATTATAAGGCTTTTAGCCTAAAAACGGTCAGTTTTTAGGAGAAACTCTATCCGTTTCGCCCTGGAATTTAAGTCAAAAATTAAGAAAGCGTAACGCTCCTGGCTGTAGGGGCTGGTGGTGTTACAGAATCAAACCCTATTTTTTATAGAGGAGAGCACGGAGAGGAAAGGACGACACGCCCCCCAGGCCTTTGCGGAGCTAGAATGCCACTCAGTTCAAGCCACATGACACGAAAGCACACGTGATCAGCTCAGAGCACCTTTAGCCCCCAAAAAGGGCTAAGGGTCCCAAAACTTGGCCTAAGGGACGACCGTTATGCTTTTGGCCCCCTAAAGGGGCTAACGGTTCGATAGTATGGCCTAGGGGCTGGTCACTATACCATGGCCTGTAAGGGGTTGAGGGCCTTATGGCTCAGCTTAGGGGTTGGCCGCAACACTCCTAGCCCCCAAAAGGGGCTAACGGATCCACAGGCAGCCTAGGGGGCAGCCGCTATACCTTAAGCCCCCAAAAGAGGCTAATGGCTCGATTAGCACGACCTAGGAGGCGATTATTATGCCTTCTCCCCTGAATAGGGCCGAGGGACTAGTGGCTTAGCCTAAGGGCCGGTCGCTGCGCCTTGGCCCCTATAGGACCGAAGGCCTCACGGCTCGGCCTGAGGGCCGACCGTTACACTTTTAGTCCCCAAAAAGGACTGGCGGATCCACAGCATGACCCCCATGCCCAATTAAATGAGTAGAAACACGTATTCAAGGCAAGATCACGAGGTAGAAGGGTAACATTTTATTATCAAAATTGGTGAGTACACAGCGGCCATAAAAAAAAAAAAGGAGAAAAAGGAGGGGACATAATAGAGGCGACAACAAAGCTTCGACACTACTCATCGCCAGTGCCACGGGGTGGGGGAGATGCATCAACTCAGAACTCTCCTCTCGGTCACTATCTGGCTCCGAGCGGGAGGCCCGTAGAATGTTCCCTCTACTGCACCACAACCACTCCTCGAAGGTGCTCCACCGCAGCTCAACAAGGTCCAACTCTAGTATCTCGATCATACCTCTGCTTAGCACCCCCAGCCTCACAGCATCATTGAGAAGCATTGCACAAAACGTAACCTGGGGGATTTCAGGAAGGAGAAAGTCCTGGGCGGCCTCCTTAGCCTGAGAAAGGTCAAAATCTGGGCACAAATCTTGATAATCATCTGGGAGACGCAAAGAAGGGAAGGCAACCTCTCTCCAGTCCCATTCGCAATTTTCTAGGATATAGAGAGCTATCTCACCAGTCTTTAAAAAGCGAGGGAACACCATAATGGGAAATCTCTTATAAGAATGAAACTAGTGCACAGAGGATAGAACACAGCTCCTAGCAACATCATTTTATATTCCACCCATGGAGGATTCCCTAGGCCACAGTCCAACCTTGGGAACTTCGTCACCTCGGAAAACCCACCGGCACGAAAGCCAATGACCAGGTGTCAATCCGGGATAAGGCGTTCTGCCAGTGAGCCGCTTCCGGGGACCTGCAGATAATATTCTCGACACGAATTTACTCCACATTCTGCCTAACTACCTGTTTGGTTCAGTGTGCAGCCAAAATGTGAAGGGCTAAATGATCTGAAAAATATAATTTTCTGAGTGGGCCCCACATGTGCAGCCATGGGCCAGGCCAGGCCGGGTACATCTAGTCCTTATGGGATTCTTGGGTTCCTAGCCAGAAGCCCAACGAAGCAAATGGTCCAGCGGCTCATCAGGGAAGCCTCCAGCACGAAATTACTATTTTGTCCCTTTGCTAGAGGAACTATAAGTACCCCCTACCTACCTCGGAAAAGGAGTTCGCTTTCTGGTATATTCTCTCATTCATCATAAATTTTCTCTTTACTGTTTTGTCTTTTACTAGGACCCCCATTGACTTGACCGGTCACCAGGTACTCCATATGTGTCATCACGTAAACCCGCTCTCATCCCACGTCATCCTCAGCAACACAAGAAAGTCTTAAAATTATATATATATATATATATATATATATATATATATATATATATATATATGTAGTTTTTCACCATCTCATCATACCTGATGATCTCCCTGATGATACACACCTCTAATTGCGTTCTTGTTCAACAATCTACACCACCATATGATTGAATTCGCCTTGGATGATGATTTTGTTGTTGATGATTTACTCCAAATGATTTTTAGGGATATTGGCAGGCTTTGGGAGGGAGAAGGGTGAGTATACGATTAATTTGTTTAGCGAGGGAACGGAAAACATTAGTTGAGTGTGGGGTTCTTAAAAGTCTTTTCCTTTTTTTTTTAAACTAGTGTCATAAAATCTATACAACTATATTTTAAGTTGAGTGATTTTACATATTTTTACCAAGTGTTATAACTTCATAGGTTAAGTTATTAATTGCTATTTAAAATCATTTTGTTTGTTTTTGCATGCGTATAATTCTTTTTTTATTTTTCTATACGTTCTCCACATGACCTTCGTCTTCTTCTTGATCAATTACTTATAAATGTCATTAATAAATATTTATTGCATATGTAAAAATAACACATGCGTAAACCTACAGAATTCAATAGATATAAAGATTACTTAAATGGTAAATAAATTTTTGGACAATGGAAAAAATATTGTTGATGAATTAATTATAATCTTTCGTCATTTGCATATTGTTCTAGTACATTTGCAAAAGGAAGGTTACCTGGATCAATTGGTTCCCTTCGAATAAATGACATAGTTGACAAAAACTTTTACTTGATAGTGGGATATTTGAGCCAAAATAAAATGGAATGATAATTTTGAAAAAAAAATTTAATAAAAAGTTGGGCGGCATTGGGCGATTGCCATATTTTGCACTTAGGAGTAACATACTAGATACATCAACTATATCACCAAAAAAAAAAAAGAAAAAGAAAAATCAGCTCCTAAAAGGCCCAAACCACATATGCATCCCTCATTTCAAACCACCTAATTTTCTCTCTATTGTCTGCCTCCCCCTTCTCTCTCTAACCTTCCATGAGATTCGGTAGTCTCTCAGGCGATGACACCCTTCCACCCCAACCTTATAGAATTGCTGTTTCAACTCAGGAAGTTATTCGCCAGAGCCGAAATCTTAATCTTCATCACTGGCTTCCTCTAGTTGAACGCGACCTCCCATTGAGCTCGGAAATGGCATAAGATGTGTCATCTTTTTCAACTTTGGCTTACACTTAAATTAGAAAATCTAAAATTGTGATTCAGCCTATTGATTCAACAAGTTGATAAAATGTTGCAACTGTATTATAGTTGTTTAGCTCGTTGATGCATGTTGGAATTGATCTATGGAATTATTTAGTTTGCAAATTGATTCAGCACATATCGTGATTTTGTACACATTTTTGTTTTAATTCTAGTTGCTAATCGGTGAATTTGGTGGTTGATATTCACATTGATTAGCTTTCGGTGTCTCTCTTTGTAAATGGATCTTGATTTTTTTTTTTTTTAAATACAACAACAACAACAACAACTCCCAGTGTGGGTCCCGCTTTCGCGGGGTCTGGAAAAATCCAACTGTAGGCAACCTTACCCCTATCGGTATTCCTACCCATAGAGAGGTTGATTCCTTAAGACCCACAAAACAGTTTTTGAAAAAGGTTTAAAGAGAAAACGATTTCAAACCAAAAACCAAAGAGAAGAAAATGGGCCTGAGAGAAAAGATAAACAAGGAGCAGAGACATACCTCATCCAACCAGGGGCGCTAGATGCCGTCACATCCCAGAAAAGCACGACCTGCAGATAAGCACATCAAAACCCTACCCGCCTCACCCCACCGAACCTACTACCACCTACGCGGCTGGTCTCCTACAATCAGAGACCTTAATCCTATCCCACCACAACCTCCTATCCTGAGCCATGTCCTCCATCAGACCGGCAACTCTCATGTCCTCTCTAACCACTTCCTCTAGGCTCTTCTTCGGTCTACCCCTCCCTCTCTTTCCCCCGGGAGGGGACGATCATCTCGCACCTCCGCACTGGGGCGGCCACACTTCTCCTCTTTACGTGGCCGAACCATCTGAGCTTCGATTCCCTAATCTTCTCCTCTATGGGGGCCACTTCAGCTAAGTTCCTTATTACTCCATTCCTAATTCTGTCCAATCTCGTAAAACCACACATCCACCTGAGCATTCTCATCTCAGCTACCATCAACCTTTGGTCCTGCGTCTTCTTTAGAGGCCAACACTCCGATCCATAGAGAACAGCCGGTCTAACTACCATCCGATAAAGTTTGCCTTTCAATCCTAGGGGCACTCTCTTGTCACACAGTACCCCTGACGCTGACTTCCACTTTTGCCAACCCACTCTTATCCGCTGGCTAATATCCTCATCATTTTCTTTTTAATGAATTTGTAAATTTTAGTGATGAATTTTTATGTGTTTTCATGAATTTATAAATTTTAGTGATGAATTTTTATGTGTTTTCATGCATTTATAAATTTTAGTGATGAATATTTGTTCATTTTGATGCCATAGGACAATTCTGTGTTAAACATGCAAGTAATTTTTGATGATTTTGTAAATTATACTGATGAATGTTTATTTATTTTGATGAATTTCAAAACTATTTCGTAATGAATACAGAATTCATGTTTTGACGAATTTATAAATTTTATTGATGAATATTTGTTTGTTTTAACGTTTTGACAATTTCATTTTGAATGCGCAATATAATTTTTTATGGATTTATTAATTTAGTGATGAGCATACTAATTAGTCTGATAAATATTTTTTTATGCAAGTTCATGGCAGGGTGGTTGATGTGTATGCAAAGAAGGATGATAAATATTTGCAGAAAGATGATGATTATTGATAGGTGTATACATACTTAGGAAAATTCATTAGTTAAATTGTTATAAAATTAATCAATATGATTGTAAAATTCATCAGCTTACTACAAAATTCATGTCCAATGTATTTGATGTACTAGATTGTTTATTTGTATATCTTTTAGATGAACAAGTAAGTAATTATATTCATTGGTATTTTTTTAAAAAATGGAAAAAAATTATATGTTTAAGTTAAAATACTTAGCACACTTATGGAAACTCGTCAATCCATATTATAATTTGAGTAAACTGCAAATGGACGTGATAAAAAAATCTATAATTAAATACTATTTAAATTTTAAGTCAATTGCATTGCAATTAAAAACTATATATAAAAATTTAAATTTATGGGTACTGATAAATTCGTCAAAAATACAAAAATTTATCAATTTGTTATAAAATTCAATAATAGAAAAAATTCATTAGTTTGTTGAAAAAATTATCATTCGTCGAACAAGATTGCATACGCGAGCTCATGAGCATATGTCTAAATGGGCCTAACCTTTCTTGCGGTCATAGTTTTTTCAAATGAGTCTATTGAATACTAACTACCATTGGGATAATACAAAATTCACCAAACACATTACTTCACATAGCAACATGTAATTTGCAGGCATGGGTTAAAGAACTCATTTAGGATAATATATAATAAAAAAGAAATAATAATTTTTTTTTTGGGTTTTTTGTGTGGAAGGGAGAGACTATTGAGGGAGTAATTTTTTAGACTAGTATTTAGAGTCCGCACAGCATCTGGCTCCCTCGCCTTAGGGGCGGTGTTGAGCGGCTCATGCCGCGTGCAGTGGTCGAGTAGCTACGTAGTTTGCGGTGTTGGCCGCGAGTCCCCAGCCAACTCCCTTTATTTTTCTCTTGATGTTTTTGTCTTTTTTTTATTTTTGTTGCCTTTTTCTTTTTTTGGATTTAAAAAAAAAGTTGTGTATTATAAAGTAAGTCCATGAGTATTATTTTATTAGGTAAGTCAAAATTATGAACCTTGTATTAAAAAGAGAAAAAATTATGAGACAAAAAATTAACTCACAAGCTAATGTGATAGAAATACGCTCGCACTTACGAATCAAAAAATTGGATCATCACAAAGAATGGTTTTGGATTGAAAATCTGACGGAGTGAGCAGGCATCTAAGAGCATTCCCAGCCAGAGTTCCAATTGAAACTCTGGCATGCCACGTTAGCAAAAGTTTCACAATTTTTGAACTTGTATTTCATCACTTCTCCAACCAATGAAACTCCAATTTTAACTATCTAATAAAAATATTTGCCATGGATCCACATTATAATACATAACCTATTTTTTAAATCATATAAAAATTATAAATTAACTAAAAAAAACAAAAAACAAAAAAAAATATTTTAAAATGTTAACATTCGTACGCGAGGGAGCACGGACGGCCGTGTCTTCCCACGTTTCATTTTTTGCCCATCCACTCACTGCATGACACATGGCAGCGTGGGTCCGCGTCCCTTTTTTGTCCCGCGCTGCCAGTGCTCTAATAAGTTATGTCAAACCCAAGTACATATCACTTCTGGACCACGCTAGTGCAGTTCTTCCTGATTTGATTTGATCTGATCTCACACCAAAATGCGAAAGCTCCGAGTGAAACTCCCATTAAAGACCATCCTCCTAATCATCTGCGCCATTTCCACCTTCTACCTCCTCCTCCAACAACCCTCAATTTGTCTCTCCTCATCCCCTGACCCTCCATTCACCACCACCGCTGCCGCCGCCGCCGCATCTCCCACCACTCTCAGCCACCTGCTCTTCTCCATCGCCTCCTACTCGGCCGCATTCCGCCGCCGCAAACCCATCCTCAAGCTCTGGTACACTCCGAACTCAACTCGCGCTCTTCTCTTCCTCGACTCTCCTCCGTCAATCGATCCTGAACTTCTCGGTCTTCCTCCCGCCGTTGTCTCCGCCAGCACCTCCCGTTTCCCCTACACCTTCCCTCGCGGCCAGAGGTCCGCCATTCGTGTAGCTCGAATTGTCAAGGAGGCGGTTGATCGCGATGAGCAAAATGTTAGGTGGTTTGTGTTTGGGGATGATGATACGGTGTTTTTCCCCCAGAACTTGGTCACGGTTTTGGGGAAATATGATCATGAGAAGTGGTACTATGTTGGGAGTAATTCTGAGAGCTTGGAGCAGAATTTGAAGATGTCGTTTGAGATGGCGTATGGTGGTGGGGGGTTTGCGATTAGCTTTCCTTTGGCTAAGGCTTTGGCTAGGGTTTTGGACTCGTGCTTGATGCGGTATCCGCATTTGTATGGGAGCGATTTGAGGATTTCGTCTTGTGTTGCTGAACTTGGTGTTGGGTTAACCAGAGAACCTGGATTTCATCAGGTCATTTTGTTGCCGCTTTTGTATTCTAATGTTTCTGTTTTGCATTTGTCAGTGTTTGATTTTTGAAGATTTGCTGAATTATGTGATATTGAGTGAATTTGTTGCATGTTGAGCACTGATTATATGACTGCCAAAAATTATGTTCCCTGGCCACTATGCTAGTTTGGTTTTTTTTTTTTTAAAAAAAAAAAAGAAACTGTCTGGTTGTCTGCTTGTTTCATTTGTATAATTGTATGTATCAAAGATGATAACAATATAAAATAAGTTGGATTTGACTGATAGTATATGAGCCGACTTTTTTTGAAGTTGTTAGGCAAAGGGAAAAAGGAAAAGCAGGTGTAAGTTGCTTATTGCCAAAATTTTGTATGTCTAGGGGCTTCTCACGAAAATATCTTCCTGTTAGTCTATGAAAACATCTTTTGGTAAGTTCACTTTTGGATTGGTTAGTTTTTCTCAGTCAATTAACAATACTAAAACTGGTAAGTCATTACTATATCACTGAATCAATATGCGACAGCTCTGGGATTTAGCCTCTTCGTGCCATTTGAGGCAGAAATTTTACAATGCTTTTGGTGGTCATTATGTTGGACTGATTAATTAAAATGAATTAGGTCCTGAATTATGATAACAAGACTTAAAGCGCTGATGGATTGATGTCTTGCTGCTGCACATTTTCTAAAATTTTCATAATCAAAACCTGCAGATGGCATTCACAGGCTGGTGAATTGATAATTTTTTTTTATTTGCCTTGCATGGTTTTACTCATGCTTCTATGTTCTTGGGACAAATGCATGATGAATTATTATGTACAAATTGGATATCAACTAATGAGTGAAGTCTGCTGGATATTGTTAAAAATGTTGTAGAAATATAGAACTGTTGGAGCCCCGAAGGAGTTTATTTAAGAAACATATACCTGTCAATTATATTTAACAACTCCAGGTCAAGGTGGCATCTGGTTTTTTATTTGTTAAATTGGAACTTCAAGTGACTGCCTTTATCTTCAAGTGGCTGCCTTAACAATTCGTGGCTACCTTTTCTATTCACTTGCATTTTGATTTCGTGAAAATTCAAGTAATGAAGATTGCTTAATATCTAGAATTTTTTAGTGGTTGTCTTACTCCTAATTTATCTTGTTTCAGCTTGATGTTAGGGGAGATGTGTTTGGAATGCTTACCTCTCATCCGTTGTCACCTCTATTGTCACTCCACCATTTGGAAGTTGTAGAACCTATTTTCCCGAACATGGACAGGATAGAGGCATTAGAACACCTTTTTAAAGCTGTAAATGTTGACCCTGGTAGAATTTTGCAGCAAACTGTTTGCTATGATCGCCCAAGTAATGTAACTATTTCTGTCGTTTGGGGCTATGGTATTCAAATATTTGAAGGCAATCAACTTCTTCCAAATATTCTTGCATCACAAAGGACATTTAAGCCTTGGAGAAGAGGTGGTGTGAGTGATTCAAGCCAATTTGTGATCGACACTAGGGACTATCCCCGGGATCGTTGTAAAAGGCCTGTTGTGTTCTTCCTGGAAGATGTCGCTTTTGGTACTGGACGATTATGGAGCAAATACAGGCGTTATACGGCTCACAGATGTCCAAATACTTTTGCAGTCAGGGATATAAAGCACATAAGTGTTTATGCTAAAAAGCAACACCAGGACATCGGAAAGGTTTTATTTATCTTTTGATGTCCTCATGAAGTTTTCTCTGTTAGTATACAATTACACACACAGGGACAGAAAGGGTTAAAGCATCATTGATTCCGGTGTATACTTGCTAATCTGCCTGCTTTTTTCATTTCAGGCAATGGCACCGCGTCGTCAGTGCTGTGACATCATACATCCGTTTGGTAAATCAATGGTACTTGACATTAGAGATTGTGGCTTTGATGAATTGATTGCGATGGAAGCCTAGCATAGAATTCTATTGGTGGTTGGGATATTCTGCAGCCTCGTGGGCTAGAAATCTTGGATGACCACTTTATGAAATACACTAGTTGCTGACATCTGGAAGGTAACAACTTTATGAAATTAACTTCTTGCTTGTCCCCTAATTGTTGTGATGCATTTGTGGATCGTTTGTTGGAGAAAGAATAACTGTACATGGAGTTGCCGATAGATTCACAGGATTTTTAATCCATTTAAAAGAGTTGTATTTTTCAATCGTCTGCATATCTCTATGATTTTTAGTGATCCATGTTTTTTTGCAGAAAGGCAAATTATTTGGGACAAAACTAATGCTTATTGTGACAAAATTAGATTTTTTAATTGGCATAGGTGACTATTCTTTACCCCTTTGTCATAGTAGCAAAACGTTTTCCTAGTTTTAAAACAGAGTATACCTTGATCCAGGAATAATGCCTATGTTATGCACTAGGCCGAATTGGGTTCTGGGTTAATTGATTCTCCCCAATCTAGTTTTGACTTGATTGGAAAAATTCATTTCATACGCGAGCTCATTGCCTACATTTTCTGCATGGCCGACAGCAAGGTATTATAGCTACTGATTTAAAGTTTTTATGCTTTGTTTTGTGTTATCCTTGGTTTTTTCCTGTGACTTATCCTTAGTTTTTCTCCATAAAATGTTTTAACAAAATCCTTCTTCTATAAAATGTTTTCACAAAATCTTGTTTTTGTGGGTATCTTAGAATCAGCCTTTCTACGAGCAGGATTGTCGGTAGAGATAAGGTTGTTTACATCTGGATCTTCCCAGATCCCATAAGGCGGGACCCACACTGGGAGTTGTTGTTGTTGTATGCTTTGTTTTGTGTTACTTACTGATTTTGATATGTGGATCCTTTGAAAGGTATATTGGTGTGGTTACTTTTCAGATGCCTGATTTTGGGAGTTTTTCTCTGCATGGGGTTCCCCCGTCTTCCCTGGGATGTGTTTTACTTTTCTCCCCGATACGGGGGAGCGGCTGTTCTGTTTTCTTCTGGGTGTCGATAATTGCTGTTTGATCCCCCTCCCCCCTTGACTTGCTGTGTGAAGGACGGCATTATTCTTTGGTTCATTTTGAATGAATTACTTCGGTTGCCCTCCCAACCCCCTTCTTGTTGATCCGGTGCTGCTTGCATTTTGTGACTCTCACTAGAAACTGGAAAGCATGTGGATGTTGTGCTGATGGAATGAAGAAATGAAGAGAAATAGTCGACCACACATGACTTCACTCGAGTTATTGGTTGGCTGCCATAGTGTTGGTTGTACTAGTGTAATGCTTGGTTGAATGTAATATAATGCAATCAACCTTATAATGCAATCAGGATTAGATAGTATGTGATAGTTATAATTACAAGGTAGTAGTTATTTGTAATACTTTCTTACAACCCAACAAAATAATGAAAATACAAATATAAACTTGTTTCCATTACAGGTTACCTGCATACAACTAAACATTATCTAAGTTCGATCAAGATACTGTGTTGTATTATCCCAAATGGCCTTTGTTCGACACAGCTCAATCCGATATGGTTTTCAAGTGGGTCTATTAAATACTGAGAGTCAACATGAGGTTAACCTGATGCAGTATTGCTCCGGGTTGAACATCCCATGCTCACATGTCTGGGTTGCCCATGCTCATTTACATATGTGGCCTCTGTCGCTTGCACAATGTTGACAGTTCTACCGCAGCACTAAGGCTTCGTTTATCCTACGAAAATGTGGAGCAAAGAAAAAAATTAGGAAAGTGGCATTTTTTCTCATGTTTGGTTCAAGGAACATTATGAAGACAAAAGTAGGGTTGAAAACTTGGAGGAAAGATAAGTGAATATGGGTCATAAAATTTTCCCTCCAAAAAGATGAGGAAAATTTGGGAAAAACTTTCTATCATCAAACTCGATCATTGATTCGGTACTAGGGCACAGCTTCTAGCGCCGAACTCAAGTGCCTCTCTTTCTCCGTCTCCCTTCCTCCTTGTCTTCACACAAGTACACAACTCCAACTTCCTGGTGCTTTTATGGATGCCCTTTCACTAATCATAGCAAGAGAGCTGAACTTTGATGTGAAGATGGTCACAATTTACTTGAAATTAATTTGGGGTTTTTGAAAGGTTTACAAAGTCGAATGATGAAAAATTATCGAACTTCAAAAGATTGTTGGATCTCTTTTATGATTGGAGATCTCAATTTAAGGAAGGGATTGTTTGACTGCAAATTGGGGGGGGGGGGGGGGGGAAGAAAGTTTATTATAGATGGAAATGGCGATGTCAATGATGAATATTGTAGATGAAAATGGAACGTTTTCGTTCAATTTTGGACGAAGAGACATGGCACGGAACAGAAGAAGGGTTTTGAGATGATCCTCATTGCAATTAGCCAAATTGGGAGGGAGACTTCTTAAATTGCCTTTTCTTTCCTTCACTTTTCTTTTTCTTTCCTGTGAGCATTCTTTAATCCAAACAGAGCCTGAGTGATTATGTTGAAGATTTTTTTTTTTTTTTTTTTTTGGGGTGAATTTTATACACTTCACCTAATTATAAATCTTAGACCTGTGTTTATTAGGTGGATCGGGGACCAATTATTATGTAGTAAATTGCGATCTTGAAAACCACTCCAAAATCTTCACCGCTTGGGGGTCACTAAACTTCTTGGTGAAAAATCCTAATTCAAGTGCCAAGTCATATCCAAGAACCAAGTTAACTTGAGCCTTGTGCCTGGCCTTGATCGCTAAGAGCATGAGCAATGGTGAGTCAAATTTTTGGCTCACCGGTAGGGCCTACTATTGCCACATCAATCCTCTCTCTAATTTTTTACCTCACAAGCCTCACCCTCTCCAATGGTTCATTCACTACTTTTGCTCACTAAATAAAATAATACACATAGATCCACACACCAATACATAACAACTTTTTTAAAATCTAAAAAAAAAAAAAAAACAAAACACCAATAAAACTTTTAAAAAAAACCAAAAAAAAAAAGAAAAATGGTGCGGAAGGCTCGTGGCCTGCAGCCACCCCACGAGTTGAACTTCTCAAGGCAACCAGTGCAACAACACGGAATGAATTTCAGCTTGCCACCTCCAATTTTTGACCCGCGGGCCCTTCACTGCAATTGCTCTAATTGCAACCTGCAAGTCTGTTTATGACACACAGTATGAAGCCAAAAACTGTAGACATTCACAATGTTCAATTGCATGTAAATCGAGGATCATGCAAGTTCTATTGTTGTCAGATTATATTTATTTTAGAGGATGTTTGGTGAGAGGAAAAATATTTTTTTATAAAAAAATTATTTTCTAATTTTCTGACTTTAGGCAAAGTAATGGGCTAAAAGTGAATTTTTTGCAAATTATATTTAGCTTTAGGGAAGTTAATCAAGGGGAACTGGGATCCCAAAGCTAGTTAAGAATTTTTTCTTTGTTTTTATCAATGTTGCTGTTAATTAACACCATTGGTGAAACACCCCCCCAAAAGAAAGCCCCCTCACACAAATGGATAAGTGTTTGCAATTTGTATTAAAGATTTGTGTTCGAATTTTGTCTCTATCAATCTTTGCGTCTTATCCGTCCAGGGGGGATTCTTTGTTCAGCTTAATTGAATAACTTTATGCATGACTCCAAACTTGGCTTGGTTACTCATATTTTTTGTCCGTCATGAGCTTTCTATACATCATCTGTTTGCATCGTATTTGTAGTCCTCTACATTGTTATGACAAGCATTCATTTACTAATGCTAGTTGGTTCAATTAGTTTGGTTGTTTTTTGTAAGTTAGTTTCAATTTGTAAATAAAGAAAATTTATGATGGAAGAATTCTACCCAATTCAATTTTAAGTAAATGGAGCATCAGGGATCCCTTTTTAATGCAAAAAAAAGCATGCATTTACATAGGCAACAATCCAACGTTCTATGACAAACTTAAGCGTATAGGATTGTATGCTCATTTTGAATTAGAAGCTACTTCGTGCCAAAGGTGTTATTTCTGTACCCCATGCCAAAGTTCTCATTGGTCTTCCCCATACAACATTTTAGGCAAATTGTGGCTACTTTCTTGAGTCCAGCGTCTTGTGGTTGAGGAGGGGGGGGGGGGGGGGGGGGGGGAGTGGAGTGGGGAGGGGCTGGGAACTTGGGATTCAGGCTAGGCCTTGGTGTTTTCTGTTTTCTATAGTTGTTTTCGGGAGTAGATATCACGTGAAGCGGGAGGGCGGAATAAGTACCGGAGATGGATGCATTCAGCGGTTGTTTGTTTTTGGCATTTTGCACCTACTCCGATCTGTCAACTATTAGGCCAATCTACTTAAACCTATTCCAACATGTTTAAACCTGCTAATTGTTATATTTGTTAGTCAAACCTGCTCTAACTCACTCACAACCCTGCTTCCAAACTATTCTAATATACTAACTGTTAGTCAAACCTTCTCCAACCTACTCAAACCTTCTCCTACCTGCTAACAGCTAGTCAAACCTGCTCTAAACTGTTCCAACCTGTTTTATTCTACTCTAACTTGGTAATCACTCCTTCAAACGCTGAGAACTTGGGATTGGGGAGGGGAGTGGGGAGGGGCTGGGAACTTGGGATTCAGGCTAGGCCTTGGTGTTTTCTGTTTTCTATAGTTGTTTTCGGGAGTAGATATCACGTGAAGCGGGAGGGCGGAATAAGTACCGGAGATGGATGCATTCAGCGGTTGTTTGTTTTTGGCATTTTGCACCTACTCCGATCTGTCAACTATTAGGCCAATCTACTTAAACATATTCCAACCTG
Source organism: Carnegiea gigantea (assembly GCA_029747015.1). NCBI lineage: Eukaryota > Viridiplantae > Streptophyta > Magnoliopsida > Caryophyllales > Cactaceae > Carnegiea > Carnegiea gigantea. The sequence continues at coordinate 45,068 of JAKOGI010001245.1, forward strand.
TTTAAACCTGCTAATTGTTATATTTGTTAGTCAAACCTGCTCTAACTCACTCACAACCCTGCTTCCAAACTATTCTAATATACTAACTGTTAGTCAAACCTTCTCCAACCTACTCAAACCTTCTCCTACCTGCTAACAGCTAGTCAAACCTGTTCTAAATTGTTCCAACCTGTTTTATTCTACTCTAACTTGGTAATCACTCCTTCAAACGCTGAAATGAATAGAACCTTAATGGCCATCAGTGTCCCATGGATCTAATAATCGTAGAAAAAATTGAAATTTTATGTGCAAATTTTGTTGGAGAAAATGATCTGAAATGGATACAACTAAACAAGTTAGTAAGACAACAGGAAGTGAAAATTGTAGATATCTGGGACTTTTCATTGGAGGCGTGCTAGACACTGTTCTAAAGGGTGGAATTTGCCCTTAGCAGATCGTGCCTCGGTGCTACTAAGTTCAAGGCGACCACCCTCCCAGGATTTTCCTTCTCACAAGTGAATACACCTATGGTCTTGTTCTTTTTCTCGATTCTGAGCATTTAGGTTACAAGCCTACAACTTATATTTTCTTACTGCTTCTTACAACTCCTTACATCTTTAATAAAATTATTGCAATTTTTTACATTTTCTTAAATCTCCTTGTATATTGTTTATACTATTCAACTTGCCATTTTTTTTCTCATATTTACAGAAATATGTATATAGTTTATATATATTACTAGTATTAAAAATCTGTACATGTTTTTATGAACATAATATTTCATAACTTTAAAATAAAATTTGACGACGTGAATCATATTTGAATTTTGACGTGAATCATATATACTTTTAAAATTATAGTACAAATATTGCATTCATATTTCAATTTCGACGTGAATGTATATGAAAATAGCCAAATTGTAGGTGACCAAAATATTTTATCTATTTCTTCCCTAAGTTTATCTATGATAATTTGGTTGCTATCATCGTACAATTGAACATTGGGTGGTCCATCTGCATTTAGGTCTTTTGCTAAAATTGATAGGCCTTTTTTATGTAGAATAATGAAAATATTATTTTTAAAATTTGTTTACATGATGGTGAAAGTAATATTAATCAAAAAAAAAGCCACCTCAAGTGTAGAACATATTTGGTTCTATAAATTTGTGGACTTGAATTTATTTTATTGCTATTGTTAGTTTAAAGCTTTATTTTCATATAATTATGTTACTTCAATGTTATTCCTTCTTATCCAAAACCATAATTGTAGAAAAACAAAATTTATTTTGTATAATATTAAAAAATAATTTGTTTAATAATGGTATAAAGTTAATTTCATAAATACCACTGTTGTATTACATATAATTTACTTTCACGAAATAATTTATTTCGCTAATGTTGCATACCAACAATTGTGCATATACATCTAAATAGCAACTTTATAATAATTCAACAACTGCCTATATCTAATTTATAACTTCTTACAGGTTTTTAAAACTTCTTATATCTTTTTATATCTTTTATAGCTTTTTTAGAGTTCTTACAACTCCTTACATCTTCATGCAGCTGCTTACAACAATTTACATTTTCTTACAAAATGACAGTTACGTGTTATCACGAAACAGAATAGGCCCTATATGAGGTTATTAGAATAGTGATACTTTCACTTAAACCAAGAGATGAGATTAAATTGGATAATGGAAATCTTTGTATTCTTTTTAGTATATGTTGTGCAAGAAAGCTCCAAAATATATAGCCAATATTTACTACTCAATACGGTTAAAAATAATTTTTCTGAAGAATAAATCATGCAAAGATTTCTGCCTATCACTTTCAATATGCATGACCAAACAGTCGAGACATGACATCCTTCATGAAATAGTAAATTAACAAGAAATTAGTGTTGTGCTTGTTCGACCGTAACAAAATCAATGAAATGGTGAATAAAACATTCTCATTTTTCATCATGCACTTTGGCAAGCATTATGCACGGTTGATAGCAATATTTTATTGCCTTGGATAAAAGAGTGTAATATAGAAGAATCTTTTGAAGTAGCAAATCAATTAGAGAATGAAATCCGGCGAGACCAAAGCAATATATAATGCAAAACTCACATGTAAACATGTCAATTCAGGCCGGTGGGTGAACGTATTCAGGTTTGGATAAAATATAGGTCAGGTGTATTTTGGATTCGAGTTCGAGTAAAATACGGGCGATTATATTTTAGTTGTACGGGTTTAGAGCGCCTTTTTGTGGGTTATTTGCTTTTGGTTAAAATTAAAGGTTCGATATATTAAAAAGTTAAAATTGTTCGTATTTAATGAAAGAAGCATTGTAATTGTAATTTTTTAAAAGAATATTAAAGATTTTCATACTTTTCATTATGATACATGTGCCTTATATACGAGTGGCTAAAGAGTTGAGTCCAGTGAGTCGACGTGTGAATTAAAGTAAGGATAACAACGGGTGAAACTATTTATGTGCCAACCTATTTAAAGCATATTAACGACTTGGAATGGTTCAACCTGCTAATAAGCCATTTAATAATTTGGTATTTTTGTTAACTAACTTACCATAATCTACTTAGGACACTTTATTAGTGGGTCAATCCTAACATAAAAAATGAGTCGGCCCATTTCTCAACATCATTGTTTGAAACCAATTAGAATAGAAAACAAATGAGAGGATATTGTACAAACACACGATATTACAATTATCTTTTAATTATAGCATCAAAGCGTTAGATTATTATAGAGTAACTTTATTTAAAATATGATGAGGGATATTCATTTCAGTAAAACTATAATTGTATGACTTGCATGTTTTAATATTTGCTTTATTCTAAATTGATTTTCTCGATACTTGATAGTTTTTTCACACCATTTCACATCATTTTTTGAGTTCTTCCCATTTATAAATTGTGTATGACACTATTGTTTGAGAACAAAAGTTGGGAAAGAAAGGGTACTGTTGTTTAATTTATGAAAAAATACGATAATTATATAATATTTCTCTAAATGAACCGATATAATGAATAATCGTTATCGTTAAAAGAGATTAATCAAAGAAAAATAAAAAACAAAGATATAATATTCGGGTCAAGTGAGCGGCTTCGAGTTTGGGCCGGGTTTGACAAGCTAATTTGCTGGTTTTTTAGGTTTGGTTAATTTTAGATTCGGGTCGAAAAATCATGTTCAAAACCCAAAATTTTTCGAAGGTTCGGGTCGAGTTTTCGGATCGCATCAGGTTTTACTATGGCTAGTCACATGATTTTTGTCTTTAAAATTTGGTAGTAATTATATTCAAATTAAGAAGTTGACCATTAATAGCTTTGAATTCTTGTTTTGATAATGAAAATTAGCAACTCAAAATACTTTTGACTTCTGAAATACTACCTTTATTTACAACAATCTCCTAGCTGTTTTAAAAGTTAAATAATAAGGAAACTAATACTTTTGTAATAAATTTCTTGGTTCTTGTACAAAGATGTGGTGCGTAGTTGATGGGTCTTCTGAACTATGCACCATAACTTGGGCAAGTATAGGGGGATTTACAAGAATGTGGTGAAATATATTAATTTCTAAGAACCATACTTTTGTTTTTTAATCTTAAATATCTATCAAAAGTACCGACACACATCTTTAAAGTTTCACTATTTATCGTTGTTGGTGTTCTATGACCATGCACTGCGCCGAGTATTCATGAGTTCTTTAGAAATTAAGCCCATAATTTCATAGAATTGGCCTCAATCCACACTCATATAGGTGGATCCGTCAAGTGTGCTGCAACTTTATGTACAACCCACAAGGCTATGAAATCCGTTAAGAATGTTACTACTCAACTTTACACATTGGAACTTGCACTATTTCCACCATAAGATGAGACATAGACCAAGGGAAATACTTGCGAATAATGCACACTCGGTCAACTAGCGACTTGTTTTTACGCATCTGAACCTATAAGATGGGGTGATCAATCACACGGGGTTGGGTTGCCATCACTCTTGGCCTTTGTTTATGGACTTTAGTCTCATTTCCCTCGATGTATTTTCCTCAAACTTTCTTTCTAATGGTTTTGTCAGAGGATCCGCGAAGTGCATCTTGGACTTAAAACATAATCTAGGGATATAGTCCCACTCTCGAGCAGCAGCTTTATAATATCATGTCTTAGGCGTATATGCCTATTTTTCTCATTATAATATTTACTCTTTGCCTTGGTTATTGTAGCCTAGCAATCACAATGGATCGACATTGATGGTATTGGTTTCTTCCACAATGGAATGTCTGCAAAAATTTCTCAAGTCTCGACTTTTGTGCTAGCTATTTCTATGCAACAAATTCATATTCTATTGTTGAGCTGGCAATAATATTTTGTTTGAAAGACTTCTAAGACTTCTAAGACTTCCATGATACAACACTTCTACGAAGGATGAAGATATAACCACTTGTGGATTTCATCTCATCTAAATCAAAGATCTAGTTAGCATCATTACACCCATTAGTATATCAAAAAACCCCATATAGAAAAGCCATAATTTGTAGTACCTTTCAAATATCTTTATAATCTTACTAATGGCTTTCACTGATCATGATTTAGCCTATGAATGTATCTACTTAATCTACACAAAACATATGCAATATCAGGATGAATATGATTCATCAAATGCATCAAACTCTCAACTATTTGAGTATGTTCTAATTGAGACATGTGTTCACCTTTATTTTTATTTTATTCTTTTGTAATTGAGAGTTAGCATCATAAGGGGTGGCCATATGATTACCATCAAAATGTCTAAATTTCTTAAGGAGTTGTTCAACATAATGTTCTTGTGATAGAATTAAAGTTTTCCATTCTTGTAATTTCATAGCCAATATCACATTAGCATCACCACATGTCTTTCACGTCAAACTTAGAGGATAGAAAATTTTTGGTGTTGGTAATAATGTTTAAATTTGTTCCAAGGTTAAGCATATCATGCACATAAATGTGTATAATAATGCAATCACTATCCTCTGCTTTTATATGAACAAATTTATCCACATCAACATACGTAAAGCCACAAGGCAATAAAACTTTATTGAATTTTTCATTCTGCTTAGGTGTTTGTTTTAATCCATATAGTGATTTAACGAGTTTGCACACTTTATTTTCTTAACCAGGTGCCTTAAATACTTGTTAAATCATATAAATTTCTTTATTTAGGCCACCATTCAAAAAGGCAGTCTTTACATCCATTTGATGTATGAATAAATTATAAATTGATGCTAATGCAACTACAATTCTAATGGAAGAAATCCTAGTCGCTGGAGCAAATGTGTCAAGGTAATTAACATTTTTCTTTTAGGTGCAACCTTTCACAACTAGTTCAATCTTGTATTTGTCTATCAACCAATCGAGTTTAAATTTCTTTTTGAAGATCCATCTATATCATATAGCTTGAACTCCATGGTAAATCTATCCATTCCTAAGTATGATTTTGTAATATTGATTCAATTTCACTATCTGTAGCGTTTTTGCAAAACGGAGTATCAGGTGAAGCCATATCTTCTTCATATGCAACGGATCATTATCAACAGGAAAGATATGCAAGTCATATCCAAAGGAAGTTTCTTTTCTTTGCCTTTTACTTCTCCTTAATTCTACTTATTATCACTTGATTTCTTTCACATCTTTGTTAGTGTTAGGAAGAGGTCTTTCTATTTTAGATTTAATAGGAAAAATATGTTCAAAAAATTCAGTATTTTTTTAACTTGATAATTGTATTATGTTATAATGCATCATCTTTAATGACAAAAAAATCTATAAGATGTACTATTAATTGCATATCCAACAAACACACAATTAGTGAATTTAGGATCTAATTTCCTCTTCTTTGAATTATGCAATAAGAATTGCAAGATAGCTCCATACTTTCAAGTAGTTCATGTTAGGCTTATAGGCCTTACATAATTCATAAAGTGTCTTTGCAGTTTTCTTGCATGGTATTCTATTTTGAGCATGATAAGCTAAAAGAATGACTTCTTCCCCTAGATTATTAGGATCCACATAGCTATTAAGCATCGAATTTAAGATTTCTTTTAAAGTCCTATTTTTCATGCAGTTATTAGACTCGGGTGTATAAGGTGGAGTTTTTATTTAATTCATTTATTATACCATGTTGTTCACAAAATTTATCTAATGGCCCAACCTCTGCCCCTCTATCGGATCTTAATCTTTTGATTTTCTTGTCTAATTGATTTTCTGCTTCATTCTGTATTTTACTAACACTTCAACTAGCTTCATCTTTACTTCTTGATAGATACACCTTACAAGATCTAGAATAGTCATCAATAAAAGTTCTATAATACTTTTTCCCTCTTTACATTGTTAGTTTAAAATCTCCCAAATCACCATGTATCAAACTTAACAACTCTAATACAGGCTTGCAATGTCTTTTAGTTAATTTTCATTCCACACATATTTCACATTTTTCCATGTTATTAGTATTCCCATTAGAGATCAAACCAATTCATTTTTTAATATAAGAAACATTAACATGCCCTAATCCACTGTGCCACAAATAAGTAGAATGAAGTAAGCAAAACTAGAAGCATTCTCATTAAGGCTAACATTAAGTGCATTCAAAGTAAAGAGTTTCTGACTACAATAGCCCTTACCCTTATTTTTTGGTTGTGGCAATCTTGTTAGACTCAAATGAAACTTTCACTCCGACCTTTCCTAACAAGGACACAGATATGCAATTGAACTAAATATCCAACACATAAAGAACATAACTTGGTGACAAGGTCTTTTTAGGTGTGAGTTGGAGAAGAACTTTGCATTTTCCCAAGATCAATGTAGGCCTCGACTCACCCATGTAAACAAATTCTTCTCCTTCCCTACAGGAGTGTAGGGGTAATGACATGCACTTCTATTAGCATAGATGTGCCTGGTAGCCCTAGAGTCCACCATCTAATCCTTGGCACTAATAACCATCTTAACTTGAGAAACAACTGGAACGATAACATCCACATATACCAAGTTTACACTTAGTTTAGCATGCTTGTCATCTCTCTTTTTGTCTCTCATTGTGCAGAATAATGACTTGGTTTGCTGCAAACAACGCGAACCCCCTTTTTCTTAAAGGTTGGTTTTTGTTAGTTTTGGGCTTGTTGTCATGTCTTTGGGACTTATTATTATTATTATACCCTCTAGAGTGATGGTGGTGTAGCTTTTTGATATCTTCTTTGGCTTGATAATATGCAACATTAGCATGGGATGCTTAGTTTCTTTGCTTTTAACTCTTGGATTTTTTTCCGGTTCCTCTCTTCAATGATGACACAATAGATGACATCATCCAAAGACATCATCTTCCTTTTGTGCTTCACTTGTTTCTTGTAGTCATTCCACGACTTCGGTAATTTCTCAATCAAGCAACCAGCAACTAACGCTTTACGCAATTTGATCCTTTGATTCTTCAAGTCTTTCCAATAGCTTGTGGTAGTCATTTATTTGAGATTTGATGTCCTTATCATCTCTCATATGAAAATGCATAAAACTACGAATGACAAATTTTTGAGATCTGACATCTTACAGTATATTTCTTTGTCAATGATTCTCATATAGTTTTAGCCTCTTAAGGTGCTATAGACATCAAAAAGGTCATTACTCATTAGACAAAGTGGTAGGAATCAAATGCCTACATATCTCGTTGGCAAGCTCCCAAGGCCTTAGGGAGGCCTCGTAATTTTTAGTACACTCCTGAGATTAATCTTGGGTTAAGGCATGGGCATATCTTAGAAGGTCCATATTACAGAAAATTCTCTCTCTTAAAGTGGGTTCCATTGAAGACATCAGTTTTAGGTTATCGAAAAAGAGTTTTGTGGTAATATAAGTTGGTATCCATTTCAAAGGCCTCTACCATTTAAATTTGTTGGGATAAAAATATCTGAAATAGATACAAATAAACAAGTTAGTAAGATAAAAAAGGAGCGAAAATTGTTGAGATATATGACTTATAGCTTGAGGCATGCTACAGACAATCCTAAAGGGTAGATTTTGTTCCTCAGAAAAGTGTGTTCGTGGTGGTACTAGGTGCAAACACAAAACATCGCGCCTAAAATAAATTAGATAAGAAATTCAAAAGCGAATTGAATTTTGTATTGATGTTGTATATAAGTACAATATCTGAATTTAATACAACGAAATAATCTTCTGATTCGATCTCCTAATGACTTGAGTATTTCGAGAACTTGATGCTTAATCTCGGTTGATGCAAATCAGCTGAAGAACTCTGAAGACTGTTCTTGATTTTGATCTGCAAGTGGCTGATTGTAGTTTCTGAAGCTCTGTAAGTTTTGATCCTTCTCGCTTGATAGCTGGATGTTCCTTGCTGTCTAAGTTCTGAATTTTGCAGATGCTGAATGCTCCAAATGAAGGGGAAGGACCCTTACTTATAAGCTCTGCCAGTTAGGGTTAGAACCGGGTTTTGGGCCTAGACCCAATAATTATTTTCTTATTTTTAAATAAAGAATATAATTACTAATTTCTGCATCATTGATGACACGTGGCAGCTTTTAATTGGCTGAACTTAATTTTGATCAAGCGGGTCCACCAAAGTCAACATGACACATGACAATCGGTAAATGGTCAATTTTTTACACGTGGCACCATCCGATTTATCGTAGAATTTTTGTCTTCTACAAATGGCCCCTCGAGAGTCGGCCGCATACATGAATTTAAAGTATTTTTTTTTTTTGAAAAGCAGCTGAGTCTCAAATACTTAATTGACGGGTAAAATTTTTATCTGCTAAGCATATTTTGTCTTGACACTTATCCAGATTTTTTTCTTAAGGGGCCCAACAACATCCCTCCTTTTCTTTTTTTTTTCCCCTCATAATTCTTTTTTTTTTTTCCCCTTTTCTCTTCCTTTCCCCTTTTTTCTAAAAAGAAACTGAATGAAAGATTTTGCCCCAGTGGAACATGCCTGGCCTTCAATCTCTTCGGCCCCTTTTTTGACCATCTTTTTTTTCTTCTTCTTTTTTTTTTTTTTAACAGAATATATGGAGTATGAATATTTGGATGGTACAAAGATAGGAATCAAATATACAAGGGAAACTTTCTAAAACCAAAATAATTTTCTAAGATTCTGATCACACAATAGAGGCTTCCATTGCCTATTACTATACAATTCCACATGCGGCTGCTCCAGTTCATCGTTCATGACTCAAAAATCATCCGCCCCCATCTTGCACTTCTGAAGGCGCTCATACTCTGTTTTCTATTCTTTCTCCGGGTACTCAAGTATTGTATTTAGCTCTCCTTGATTTCTCAGGTCAATTTCTTCTGCTGTAGTGTAGATTAATGTTATTGTGTCTTTTTTTCCAGGGCTCTGACGCTCGGCCTCTCTGCTATTTAAGGCCCTGGCTTCTTTCCTTGCCTTAAGCTCTTCTGGGCTTAGAAGTTGGATTGTGTTTCATAGAATGGTGTTCACGGTGCATGATCTTTCATTGCTGATCGTTTTTCACATTTATCAGTTGCAGATCTCAAGCATTTCTTGCAAAATCTGTGCCCACAAGGCGTGATGAAATTTTGGGGTTGATTTAGGGTTTTATTTGATGAAATTTTGGGGGAAATTTTGAGCCTTTGCTTTGGGTTTCTAATCACCATTCTCAAATTCTTTGAAGATTGAGTTCTGAAGCAAAGACGGATTGGGCGGAGAGAGAGAGAGAGAGAGAGAGAGAGAGAGAGAGAGAGAGAGCGAGCTTGAATGGGGTTCTTAGAGGGGAGAGAGAAGTCGCAAAGGAATGAAAGTCGGCGAGAGGGAAGGAACAGAGCACTAAAAAACATTTTACTTGCAAATTGACGTCCAATTACAATAAAGTGTTGGTCTCAATAAGAGCAATGCCTTATTGTAGTTTACTAGTTTTGCTTGTGTTTTCCTGTGGCATTGCTCAGAAGCCGTGCAGGCCTTCTGATTTTGTCTTGGATGCTTTCACCAATTTCCCTTTTGGGGTTTCTGTTTCCTTTTTTTTCCGGCCTTTTGATTTTGTTTTTTTTTTCCTAAGCCATTTTTGTGTTAGGCCATGTCGTTTTGCTTGGTGTGACTAATACAATGAGTGGGCCTTAAATTGAATTCATTTGTACTAAGATTCTCTCTCTCTCTTTTTTTTTGAATCCCCTTTTTTTTTACTTCTCTTTTCTCTAGAGAACTTACATTAATATTTCTTTCTCCTTTTTTTTTCGGGAAGCTACTAAATCAACTTAAATTTCTTCCTTCTAGTTGCGACTCCTCCGATTAGATCGCGAAGTGGGGTCGACTTTTAAGACGAGGAATCGTTTCTCCCCATAGATTCGATTCTTCGCAGGAGACTCTCTTACTTAATCTAATTGGGGTCGACTTAAATTTCTTCCTTCTAGCCACGATTCCTCCGATTAGGTCGTGAAGTGAGATCGACTTTTAAGATGAGGAATCTTTTCTCCCCATAGATTTGATTCTTCAAAGGAGACTCCCTCACTTGATCTAATTGGGGTCGACTTACCTTTCTTCCTTCACCGTAGTGCATTTTCTAGACTCATCATCCGATCCCAAGAAGCCAACTCTTACCATCTTGGACAGAGAAGACGATCCAATTAAAAAAGACGTGACTCTCCGCGTAGACATGCCAACACCCTTACCGTCCAGACGTTCTTTACTCCATAACTACGTTGTAGATTTATGCTGGAGTGTGGAATCTACCTGTGACATGTAAAGATCAGATGGAATCATCTCAACTTTGAGAGTATTGAAACTTAGCTCGCCATTATTTGCATCTTCAATCTCTTCTCAAGGAGCAACACCCTTACTCCAACATCATATCAAGGGCGGGACACTATCCTGGGACAATTTTTCACCTTTTTTCTCTGACAACCTCTTCATACCATGCTATTCGGAATGGCTTGAAGACGTTCTTAGTCGCAACAAAGACAGGCTTATGGAATGGAGGCTTTACGACAGACTGTATAAATCATTGTTCTCTTATGACATGAGTCTCACTGTCTTCAAAACATTCTGTGAACTGTGGTGCCACACTACCAACACCTTTTGCACAGAGAGTGGCGATATGTCAATCTCCTTATGGGATTTGCAGGCTATAGGTGGACTTTCAGCTGATGGTGCTTACTACGAAGAAGTCATTCCATCCGCTAGAGAATTCCTTTCTGCGGGACGTGGAGATAATGATATTTCAGTGATGTGCTCGTTCCTCTTCTCCACATTTCACAGACTATGCCAAGATGTTCATGGCATCGTTCAACTTACTGCTTCCGAATGGATCCAAAAACTTGATGTGGATTTTATGTTTAGTTTTAAAACCCTTTTTACTTCCAAGTGCATAAGGTTAATCATAGACAAGCGAGTATAGGGGTGTCGATCCTACGAGGAATAATAGCGATTTTAAATTTATCCTTTCTAATTGTGAAGAATAATTCAATTTATGAGTTCAATTATCAAAATGAATTAAGGAGCAAAATAAGAGTAAACAACTCAAGAGATTGGAGAGAAATCAATAAGAGAAAGATCTAACACTTTGGATTTCACCTTTGATGCCAATATTGATTTACTAATTTAAATGGGGATTCAATTTATCACTTGTTCAACCTAAGCTACAAGCATTAGGGCATAAGTCAAAAAGATCGTTATTATTATCAAATGAGATTATTTATCTAGTGGCTTAGCATGAATTATTCTTTTTAGACATAACTCATCTAATTTCTAGCATAAATTATTCAATTGAAATAATTATAATTTTAAATCCAATTTCATAATCATCATATTAGCCTACAAGGTCTAATATTTATTTGAGATAGCAAATTAAACTATTGTAATCAACATGATTAAACATTAGTATTAAGATGCATAAATAGATTATGATCAAATATAAACTCAAGATTATGTAAAAGAGACAAAAATAACTCCATAAGAAATTAGCAAAAGAATATTATTACCAAGGATCCATCCTAATCCTAGAATGAGTAATTTAGCCCGCCATAGTTAGTGAAAACACTATTAGAGTTTGTATATTGCACTTCCTATGTCCAAACTTTGTACTCAATCACACAAATAATATAATCAAATGTAAACTCTTAAATTTGACTTACAAATGAGATAAGAAGAGAAGAGAAAAATAGCTAACAAAGGTTATTTTCTTCTTAACCCCTCAACCCAAATGATTTTGTCTTATAATAATACTCTCAGCTTTCTAAAGAAAATAGAATATGGAAGACGAGAGAATGAGAAGAATGCATGTATGGATGTGTGTGTGTGTGTCAACCCATAGCCCCTTTTATAGTGGAAAATCCAACCCCTTTGGATACCCCAAATTTAATGAGAATCAATTCCAATTAATTTTGGGATGTCACATGCATGAACATGGCTAGTCATAAGCATAGAATTAATCAAATTTAATTAGCTTTTGGCTAGGTTAACAAGTGGTGCATGTGGAGGAATAAACAAAATAGTTAGGCTGATATGGGGTGCTGAGGCTACAATATGGGCCGCGCACGAGCCCCATATGGAGGGAGAAAGAGAAGGAGCAAAAGAGAGGGGTTGGAGGCAGGCAGCTGGGCTGGAGTGATGGGCCGCAGAACTCTGGCCCATGCGAGCTAGAGCAGGAAGAGGAGAAGAGATGCTGATGCTGGAGATTGGGTCGAGCTGCTGGGAAGGCCGGCCAAGGCTGGGCGTGAAGAGAGAATGAGAGGAGGAGCAGGCTGATGTTTGGGCCCTGAGCTTCACTGCACCGCTGGGCGGTGGTTGCCGGGCCGCGCCTCACAGGCTTGGGCCGCAAACTGGGGCGGCCAGTTGGCCTTTGTTTCTTTTTTTTTTTTTTGGCTTGAGCTTGGACTGTAGGTATTGCACATATGAGATATCCGAGTCTAAATTCTTTTATTTTATTTTTTACCTGAAAATTTCATAAAATATACATTATTTACTCATAAAAATATATTTCAGGGACCTAAAAGTAGGTATAATGAAGGAGAAAATTATATATAAAATATGAATTATCAACTCCCACACACCAAAACATTGCTAGTCCTCGAGCAAAGAACACCAATAATGCATGTATTCATTTAAACCATCAAGAAGAATAAGATCAGGGAAGAAAGCCAAGTGACCCAATTACAAATGTCCACTCCAAATTGCATATATCAATCCACTACCAACCCACAATTCATTATCCAAAAATTTCTAACCCCAACTTAGTCCATAGCCAAAAATTCGAGCAAATTAAGCACATAACGAAACCATGTAGCAAACCATAAGTACAAAATTTCACTCCACATAATAAAAATCACAAGAGCATTTTTTAAAATGGAGTCCCTAATACCAAATCAATTTTTTTTATTTGCTTTTCTTTTTGAGACTTTGATTTTTTTTAATTATTTCAAAAGTTACTTGATCTCATGTGCTTTCTTGAGTGGATAAAGATATGCATAAAGATAACACTCCGAGAAACACTTAGTACATATTCAGGCAATTAAAGATATGAATAAAGATAGGACCTGAACATTGGTACCGAAGTTAGAACTCAATTAATTCGATTTATTGCATTTCCTTTTTTTTTTTTTGAAAAGCCAATGGGGATCTCAATGCTTATGGAATACTCAACATGACATTGTAAATGGGGTTACATCTCAAACTCAAAATTCGGCTACATAGTGATATTAGCACAGCAAAAATTTTAGCCTTCAATTAGTTAAAGTTAGAAATAATCTCTAGTGAGCATGTATCACATGAATCAAATCCACATAATAGGAATAAAACACACAATTAGAACACTCAAACTCTTCCTAAAATCAAATTCACCCACAAATTTTCAAGTTTTAATTTTCCTCAATATTTTCATTTTGCCTTCCCCCCACACCGAAGCCGTACATTATCTTCAATGTTAAAAACAATAAGATAGAGGGAAATGGAGAAAAGAGCAACACAACCTGATAGCACGAGGAAGTTATGTTCATTGAAGCTCAACAATCAACCTCCGAATGCACCTTCACAACCATCACCAACCTCAAGAGCCAAAACCAAGTGAAGAATCACACTTAAAAACACAAGCACACCTTGATAGAAAAAATAAAAATAAAAATAAAAGACTCAAAATCACCTAAAAAGATTGGATTGCCTCCCAATGAGCGCTAAGTTTAATGTCTTCAGCCAGACAATGCCTTACCCACTAATCATAGTAGACAGGGTCGACCAAGTTGATGGATTCAATCAAACCAGGGTTAATATCATGAGTCACAACAGGTTTCAAACGTTGACCATTAACCATGAGAACTCTACCATCTTGGGGATCCAAAATTCGGACCGCCCCAGAGGGAAACACTTGTTGGACAACAAAAGGACCATCTCATCTAGATCTCAGCTTGCTAGGAAATAGCTTAAGCTTAGAGTTAAAAAACCAAACCTTCTAATTAGGTTCAAAAGATTGAGAAGAAATCGTTTTATCATGAAAAGCTTTAGTTTTGGCTTTATAAATCTTAGCATTCTTATAGGCTTCATTATGCAATTCGTCCAACTCATTCAATTGAAACTTGCGGTTAGAACCTGCTTGTTTCATATCAAAATTAAAAGCTTTAATAGCCCAAAAAGCACGGTGTTCTAACTCAACTGGCAAGTGACAAATCTTACTAAAAAGAAGCCGGTAAGGAGACATCCCAATGGGAGTCTTATAAGTAGTATGATAGGCCCAAAGAGTATCATGCAATCTCAAAAACCAGTCTTTTCTATCAGGTCAAACTGTTTTTTCAAGGATAGACTTAATTTCACGATTAGACACCTCAACTTGACCACTAATTTGAGGGTGATAAGGGGTGGCTATTTTATGAGTCACAGAATACTTCCTAAGCAAAGCCTTAAAAGATCGATGATAAAAGTGACTCCCTCCATCACTACTAAGGGCTTTAGGGGTTCCATATCGACAAAATATGTATTCTTTCAAAAGTTTGACCACAACTTTGTGGTCAGTGGTCCTAGTAGCCTGAGCTTCCACCCAGTTTGACATAAAATCAACAGCAACCAATATGTATACAAAGCTAAAAGATGGAGGAAAAGGAGCCATGAAATCAATGCCCCACACATCAAATATCCTAACAATCAGAATAGGAGAAAGTGACAGGGCACCCGTACGTTGACAATGCTAACAAGCAAGACAGAATTTGTGAGCATCTCTAAACAGAGTGGGCCAAAAGAACCCAGTTTGTAGAACTTTAGCAGCTGTCCTACAACCTCCAAAGTGACCACCACAAGCATAAGAGTGACAAAAGGTGAGAATACTATGGATTTCACTCTCGGGGACACATCTACGGACCACTTGGTTAGGGCAATGTTTGAAAAGATAAGGATCTTCTCAATAGTAATGTCTTACCTATGAGAAGAACCTATATTTCTCTTGTTTGGACCAATGAGGGGGAATCTTCCCAGTGACAAGATAGTTCACAATGTGAGCAAGCCAAGGGAGAGGGGCATGTGACACAGCAAGCAGTTGCTCGTCAGGAAAGTGGTCAGAAAAGCCAACTAAGTCATCAGTATACTCAGTAAAGATTCTAGACAAGTGGTCAGCAACAGAATTTTCAGATTCTTTTCTATGTTTTATTTCAACATCAAATTCTTGGAACAACAAAATCCATCTAATGAGTCTTAGTTTAGTGTCATTCTTAGCCAACGAGTGTTTTAATGCAGCATGATCAGTAAACACAATCACTTTCGAACACAAAGGTATGGACAAAATTTATTAAGTGCAAATACAATAGCTAGCAACTCTTTCTCAGTAGTAGAATAATTCCTGTGAGCTTCAATTAGAGTTCTACTAGCATAATATATGACATGAGGTATTCTATTCACCATTTGACCCAAAACAGCCCCAATAGCAAAATCAGATGCATCACACATGATCTCAAATGGCAAAGAAAAATCAGGGGGCTGTACAATAGGGGCTGACACTAACAAAGATCGAAGCTTTTCAAAAGCTTGCATATAAGACTCATCAATCACAAAAAGAGCATCTTTGGTAAGAAGATTAGTAAGTGGGCGAACCACTTTACTAAAATCCTTAATAAATCTCCTATAAAAACCAGCATGACCAAGGAAAGATCTGACTTGCTTTATAGAAGAAGGCACAGGCAAATTAGAAATCAGATCAACCTTGACTTTATCAACCTCAATCCCTTTTTCAGACACTTTATATCCCAAAACAATCCTTTCTTGGACCATGAAATGACTCTTTTTCCAACTCAAAACAAGATTCACTTCTTCACATCTTTTCAGCACAATGGATAAATTAACAAGACACACATAGAAAGAAGAACCAAAAACAGAGAAATTATCCATAAACACTTCCATGAAATTATCAATATATTCAGAAAGTGTGGTCATCATACACTTCTGGAATGTGGAAGGAGCATTACACAACCCAAAAGGCATCATTTGATAGGCAAAGGTACCTGATGGGCATGTAAATGTGGTTTTCTCTTAGTCCTCAGGATAGACAGGATTTGGTTGTAACCAGAATACCCATCTAGAAAGCAGTAAAAACTTTGTCCAGCTAACTTTTTCAAAATTTGATCAATGAATGGGAGAGGAAAATGGTCCTTTCTTGTGACAGAATTTGATTTCCTGTAATTAATGCACACCCTCCACCCTGTGATCTGTCTAGTGGGAATTAGTTTACCTTCATTATTCTTAACCACAGTTATGCCAGATTTCTCAGGGACCACTTGTACTGGATTGACCCATTGACTATCAAAAATAGGGTGGATAATGCCTGCATCTAAAAGCTTTACTACCTCTTTTCGAGCAACTTCTTTCATGTGAGGGTTCAGTCTACATTACATTTGCCTAACAGGTTTAGCATCATCCTCTAAATGAATTATGTGCATACAAATTGTGGGACTAATCCCTTTTAAATTAGCAACAGACCATCCAATAGTACCCTTATGATCAGAGAAAACACGAATCAATTCTTCCTCTTGATCACAAGATAGAAGAGAAGATATAATAACAGGTAGGGTCTCTTTTGGGCCCAAAAACACATACTTGAGTGAATCAGGAAGAGGTTTCAACTCAAGTTTAGGTGGAGAAACAACAGAAGGTGGTATAGGAATAACTAGCCAAAGGGGGAAGAGGTGTATAAGTGGACACCCAGCAGGAAGACTCAAGATGAGGAGTGGAGTCAAAAGTAGAATTCATCTCACCTATCATACTTCTTAAGTCAAACAATCTCAAATCCTCATGGGAAGGACAGATTCCCAAGGGATCATTACTTAGAATAGCAGGTAAAGCCTCTTCAATCATTTCATCAATCACATCAACAAAGAAGCATTCAGATTCATCTTCAAACATAGGTTGAGTAGAAGCTTTAAAAATGTTAAGCCTAACCCTCATGTTCATGACCGAGACATCCATTACTCCCGTCCTACAGTTAATGGTAGCATTAGCTGTGACTAGGAAGGGACATCCTAAAATAAGAGGGATCTATTTAGAAGCATGACTAGGGTCCATGTCCAATACAACAAAGTCAATAGGAAAGAATCCTTTATCAATTTGTACCAAGACATCATCTATTCACCCCTTAGGAGTCCTAACCAACCTATCAGCAAGTTGAAGGGTACAGTTGGAAGGTTGCAGTTCACCTAATCCCAACTCAAAGTAAACAGAATATGGTATCAAATTGGCACTAGAACCCAAATCCAAAAGCGCCCTTTCAATTTTGTGATTGCCAATAAAACATGAAATGGTAGGGATACCAAGATCCTTGAACTTAGGTGGAGTATCACATTTCAGAATCGAACTCACTTGTTTACTTAGAAGAACCTTTTTAGACTTATCATCTTTAGATTTTCTTTTAAAAGTACACATGTCTTTAAGAAACTTAGCATAGGCCGGGATCTGTCTAATCGCTTTCAAGAGGGGAAGATTGACCTTAACTTGCTTAAAGGTCTCTAGGATGTCATCTCTTTGTTTGTCTTTCTTGGAAGGGAACGGTGCATCCAAAGCTTGAGGGTAAGGAACCCTTGGCTTATATGCCACAGAAGAATCAAACACAACAGGAGAAGAGGATGGGTCATTCTCTTTTTCAGATTCATGGTCACTCTCCAAGGTCTTAAGTCTTTCCTCTTTATCATGTTTCCTCTAACTCACCTTGTTATCCACTTCTTTACCACTCCTAAGAACCATTACAGCTTTTAATTGTTCAAATTATTGACCTTTAGGGTTCTGTATGGGGTGACTTGAAAGTTTTCCTTTTTCTCTTTTACCTACAGCTATGGCTAGTTGCCCAAGTTGGGTTTCTAATTTAGCTATAGATTGTGAGTGAGAGTCAACTATATGCAATTTAAACTCAATTCCTTGAACTTTGGAATCAACATCTTGCACAACAGAAGTCAAGGTATCAAGGGCAGAAATTACCTTGTCAATTTCAGAGCTCCTAGATGGAGCTGGATGGGAAGAAGGAGGAGCATATCTCTAGTGTTGAAAATCAGGAGGGGTAGGTCTGTTAGAATAGGTATGAGAATTCTCAACATTTTGAGACCTCCATAAAAAATTAGGATGATTCCTTCAACCATGATTATAGGTATTAGAATAAGGGTTGTTGGATGGAGGAAATCCTTGAGCAGCATTTACTTGCTCAGTCACAGAGTCAGACTTACCAATACACGGATAATCAACAGAAGCATGCATGGGACTAGCACAAATCAAACAAACATCTTGCATATTAGGGGCATTAGACACTTTATTCATACATAATAATCGATCAAATTTACTAGAAAGATCAATCAAATGTGAAACCTTGTAAACCCCCCTTTACTTCCTAATTGCCTAGACAAATCAGAATGTGAGGAAGTAGTATGCAAGTGTGAATTGTCACTCAAATGTTCAAATAATTTCCAAGCTTTTTCAGGAATTTTGTACAAAAAACTACCTCCACATGATGCATCGACCATCTGCCCATTATGCTCATCTAAGCCAGAGTGAAAACTCTGGACAAGTTGCTACATAGGTACCTCATGATGAGGACAACATCGCAACAACTCTTTAAACCGTTCCTAACTTTGATGCAATTGTTCATTTTTATTCTGTGAGAAGGTGGTTATAGCACGTCTTAAGGGAGTCAGTTTACCAATAGAGAAAAACTTTTTTAGGAACTCCTTTTGCAATTGATCCCAAGTGATGATATTGGTCTTAGTGTCCAGCCAAGCTTCAGTTTTATCTTTTAAAGAAAAAGAAAAAAGCCGCAAGCGAAGAACATTATCAGAGATATTATTTAAAATTACAGTGGAACAAATATCTAAGAATTTATCAACATGCTTGAAAGGATTTTCAGACTCTAGCCCATAAAACAATGGGAGCATTTGGATAAGAGAATATTTAATCTCAAATGACACCATAACAGTGGGCATACGTGATCGTGTTGGTAAGTCATAAGTGGCGGGAGTGAAATATTGCTTAAGTTGCTTAGGTGGTGGGGTTGGTCGTTCAGCCAGCTTGTTCTTAAATTCCTTTTTCTTAGTTCTCCTCTTATGAAGAGAGCATTCAATTTCAGAATTATAATGTTCAAGATCTAAGTACAAAGAACATTTACAAAGCATATACCAACAAACAACAAAAAGAAAATAATGAAATCACCACAATAATGACCACCGAACAAAATAAAAGAGAAAAAAGAAAAGAGAGATAAGAAGAGAGAAATAAGAAGCAAGAAAAAAAAAGAAATAAAAATAAAAATAAACAAATAAAAGAAAGAACCAAGGGAAGGGGGAAAATAACAAAAAATAATAAGGCAAAATAAAGCAAAATAAAATAAAATAAAATAAAAAATAAAATAAATAAAAAAAGAACAAAGGAAATAAAAGGGGAAGGGATTGTTAGATTAGGTACAATAAATAAAATAACAAAAAGAAAAAAAAAAGAAAGATTAGGTTGTTAGATTAGTGGGGAATAGGGAAAAAATAAAAAATAAAAAAAATAGATTAGGTTAGAAGGGATAGGGAAAATAATTAGATTAGAAGGGAGCGGAAAGAACAAAAATAAAATGGTTAGATTAGGAGAGATTGGGAAATAAAATAAAAAAAGAAAAGGGAAGGGAATGGAGAATAAATAAATAAAATTGTTAGATTAGTAGGGAAGGGGAAAAAAATAAATAAAAGGAAGAGAAAATTCAAAAATCACTATTCGTTCCCTAACAATGGCGCCAAAAACTTGATATAGATTTTATGTTTAGTTTTAAAACCCTTTTTACTTGCAAGTGTACAAAATTAATTATAGACAAGCGAGCATAGGGGTATCGATCCCATGAGAAACAATAGCGATTTTAAATTTATCATTTCTGATTGTAAAGAATAATTCAATTTATGAGTTCAATTATCAAAATGAATTAAGGAGCAAAATAAGAGCAAACAAGTCAAGAGATTGGAGAGAAATCAATAAGATAAAGATCTAGGACTTTGGATTTCACCTTTGATGCCAATACTGATTTATTAATTCAAATGAGGATTCCATTTGTCACTTGTTCAACCTAAGCTACATGCATTAGGCCATAAGTCAAAAAGATGGTTATTATTATCTAGCGGCTTAGCATGAATTATTCTTCTTAGACATAACTCATCTAATTTCTAGCATAAATTATTCAATTGAAATAATTATAATTTTAAATCCAATTACATGATCATCATATTAGCCTATAAGGTCTAATATTCGTTTGAGATAGCAAATTAAACTATTGTAATCAACATGATTAAGTATTAGTATTAAGATGCATAAATAAATTATGATCAAATATAAACTCAAGATTATGTAAAAGAGATAAAAATAATCCCATAAGAAATTAGCAAAAGAATATTATTACCAAGGGCCCATCCTAATCCTAGAATGAGTAGTTTAGCCGACCATAGTTAGTGAAAACACCATTAGAGTTTGTATATTACACTTCCTATGTCCAAACTTTGAACTCAATCACACAAATAATATAATCAAATGTAAACTCTTAAATTTGACTCACAAATGAGATAAAAAAAGAAGAGAAAAATAGCTAACAAAGCTTATTTTCTTCTTAACCCCTCAACCCAAATGATTTTGTCTTATAATAATACTCTCAGCTCTCTAAAGAAAATAGAATATGGAAGACGAGAGAATGAGAAGAATGCATGTATGGATGTGCGTGTGTCTGTCAACCCATAGCTCCTTTTATAGTGGAAAATCCAACCCCTTTGGATACCCCAAATTTAATGAGAATCAATTCCAATTAATTTTGGGATGTCACATGCATGAACATGGCTAGTCATAAGCATAGAATTAATCAAATTTAATTAGCTTTTGGCTAGGTTAACAAGTGGTGCATGTGGAGGAATAAACGAAACAGTTAGGCTGATATGCGGTGCTGAGGCTACAATATGGGCCGCGCACTAGCCCCATACGGAGGGGGAAAGAGAAGGAGCAAAAGAGAGGGGTTGGAGGCAAGGCAGCTGGGCTGGAGTGCTGGGCCGCAGAACTCTGGCCCACGCGAGCTGGAGCAGGAAGAGGAGAAGAGATGCTGATGCTGGAGATTGGGCCGAGCTGCTGGGAAGGCGGGCCAAGGCTGGGCATGAAGAGAGAATGTGAGGAGCAGGCTGATGTTTGGGCCCTGAGCTTCACTGCACCGCTGGGCGGTGGTTGCCGGGCCGCGCCTCACAAGCTTGGGCTGCGAACTAGGGTGGCCGATTGGGCCTTTGTTCCTTTTTTTTTTTTTTTGGAGCTTGAGCTTAGACTGTAGGGATTGCACACATGAGATATCCGAGTCCAAATTCTTCTATTTTATTTTTTACCTGAAAATTTCATAAAGTATACATTATTTACTCATAAAAATATACTTCAAAGACCTAAAAGTAGGTAAAATGAAGGAGAAAATTATATATAAAATATGAATTATCAACTCCCCCACACCAAAACTTTGCTAGTCCTCGAGCAAAGAACGCTAATAATGCATGTATTTATTTAAACCATCAAGAAGAATAAGATCCGGGAAGAAAACCAAGTGACCCAATTACAAATGTCCACTCCAAATCACATATATCAATCCACTACCAACCCACAATTCATTATCCAAAAATTTCTAACCTCAACTTAATCCATAGCCAGAAATTCGAGCAAATTAAGCACACAATGAAACCATGTAGCAAATCGTAAGTACAAAATTTCACCCCACATAATAAAAATACAAGAGCATCTTTTAAAATCGAGTCCCCAATGCCAAATCAATTTTTTTGATTTGCTTTTCTTTTTGAGACTTTGATTTTTTTTTAATTATTTCAAAAGTTACTTGATCTTATGTGCTTTCTTAAGTGGATAAAGATATGCATAAAGATAACCCTCAGAGAAATACTTAGTACATATTCAGGCAATTAAAGATATGAATAAAGATAGGAATTGAACATTAGTATCGAAATCGGAACTCAATTAATTCGATTTATTGCATTTCCTGAGGCCCTAATCGAAGAGACCTACCTTGCTGGCTTTATTTCCTGTTGGTTGTGCTCCTTTGTGCTACCAACTAAAGTAGTGTGCCTTATTCGCCCAGCAGTGTTTGTAGCTGTAAGCAAACTGGCCCACGGGGAATGTCTAAACCTCGCAATTCCTACTCTGGCTAGCATTTATCAGGAGTTGTATAGAATTTCTACGACTCGGAGCCTGAATCGATTGGAAGTAATTTTCCCCATTCGCTACGTTTATGGATGGTTAGAGACTTACTTCCAAACTTATTTTGATCATCCCCATTTTTGGCACGGCCATCCTAAAATGGCGAGGTTTTCTGGTGAAAAGATAAATCGGACTCCTGACGTACAAGAAGCTCGAGAGCTATTGAAATGCAAGGATTTGTCTATCATGTATTCCAATGCTCTTATGAAGGATACATCGATCACCTTGATTGACACCCAGAATTTATCCTCAAGCTGGAAAGCATATTTGATTTGCCTCCGCTCTAGGTTTTTGACCTTGCGATAAGGAAGGATAATTGTAATCGAACCGTACTTCCCTTGTAAGTTTGGGCGACAATTTGTCTTCTATCAAGATGTACTAAGTGAGCCGCGAATGAATGACCGAGAGGGCACCTTACAGGATGTAGCTTGCTATTGGTTCAACCTTACAGAACACATAATAACGCCCGACGTGATTATTCCTGCTCCTCCTGATAAGAAGTCTACACTGGTTACTATTGCATATGCTAATTGGTGGCGATCTTCACGGGGCGATCGTTTCTCTCAAGGGCCTAAATATCCTAGAGGCGAGGCTGCGTAGCCACGAAGAGCTTCTAAAGTGAGAGTTACTGATGATGCATCCACCTTAGTTGTCTCTTCTAGTAAAACGAGTGCACATAAGCCAATCATGCAGCAGCGTAACGAACATGCCCTATCCCCAGGTGAGTTCAGAAAAGAAGGAGGCGATAGTTCCTCGTTGGGAGCGGATGCATCTCCTCAGAAAAGTAGAAGTTGTTCACCTGGGAAAGAGAAGATTGAAGCTTTGAGAGGTTCGGGTGTTAGATCTTCTATTAGTGGAGCGAAGAATTTGTTAGGCTCGAAGAGCAAACTAGACATTGCAACCAAGCTACTTAACTCTAAGAACAAGGCCAACAGTACGACGAGCTCACTAAAATCAGAGAACAAAGCAAAGGGAGAGGTGCATCTTGTTATCCAACCCCCTTTTCCTTCCCCTTCTTTTTTTTGGGGTCCCTTTTTTTTTTTAAAACTTAATCCTCCTTTTAATGTAGGGATATACTATCAAAATCGAAGACAGACTTAAGGTTGCATTTGGTGGCAAAGACAGTGAAGCCACCTTGACTGTGCCTGCTGCCAAGTCAACTGAGGACGATTCTATTAACATAATGCCATCACCAGTGAAACAAGCAGAGCGTTGTGAATCACCTACTCCTTCTGTTGCAACCTACTTCCCTGGGAGAATTACTTCTGGTGTGTTTAATGATCTGGCCTTGAGCGTGAAGCAACATTTTCAGCAATAGTTGAAAAAGTTCATCCCAAAGACAGAAGGCGACCTTGCAGATATTCGCCAGGAAGCTGAGCAAATATATAAAACGTTATCATCCTTCTAGATAGATTATTTGGGGTTGAAGAATAGTGTCGAGGCATATTTGAACGAAGTTGGACAGCACCTGAAGTTGAAAGCCCAGTTAGAAGATCAGACTCCTACCGAAGATGTTCTAAGCAAGCGAGCAGCCTTATTAGACAAACTTGGGGAGGCACGAGCTTCAGTGGAAAAGGTCGGTGCACAGTTTTGATGAGACAACTACTGCTATCGCCTAAGCATATAAGCGAAGGAAGCTACTTGAGGCAGATCTTGAATGAGCAAAGGCGAATGAGCTGGAATTGCAAGACAAATTAGTAGAGACTGAAGCTTCATTGAAGAAAGTCAAAGATGGTGTATCTTTTCTTGAAAAAGAGGTTGCTGATTTAGATGTTGTGCCCCAAGTTACCGTAGAAGAAACGACTCAAGTTGAAGCAGCAAGGAAACGTACCTAAGAGCTTCTAGGCACACTGGATGCCTAGACCATATCTGGTGGATTTGTTCTAGATTTTTTTTTTTTCACTTTGCAACTTGTTACTTCTTTTTGGACTCAGTATGTTTTTTTTTATTGCAATAAGATGAATCTTTCAATTCAAGTTTACGCAATAATATGTAGCTGTACGCAATGAATAAAACCCATGAGTACTGACACAATTTATTCATCCATTTTTTTTTACGGCTGTACTTAGGAAATATACCCAAGTTGCCTACGTACCTAAAGGGAATGTAATACCCTAAAGGATCAAGCCATACGTAGTTCAAGGAGCAAGACTCTTTTTTCTTTTTTTTTTTTTGGTTTAGCGGTTCACAGTTTATACTCTTGCGGGCCAGGAGTAGTACAATGGAGTTTAACTTAAAAGAATGAACAGTTTAGGCTCATGTTTAGGAGCTTACATATACTAACACATTAAGGATAATATAGTTTTAGGAACTTGCCATTTATCGACCCAACTCGCACTCTGTCGGTACTGACAATCCTATAAGCGCCGTTGGTGTAGACTTCTCGAATCACATAGGGACCATCCCACTTGGAAGTGAATTTGCTTCCAGTCTTATGTGGGATGATGGTTAGCCTTCTTACCGTGAGCACTTGATCTCTAACTTGAAATGAACGCGGTCGTACCTTTTTGTTGAAGGCTCGTAATAGGCGAGCTTGATAGCATTCCAACTTCTGTTGCACTAGAAGTCTTTTTTCTTCAAGGGCTTCGAGCTCTGCCAGGCGAAGCTTATGATTTTCATCTTCGGTCAAGCCTTCCTGTATGGCAATACGGAGTGAAGGGATTTAGAGTTCCAAAGGCAATACTGCTTCGACCCCATACACCAGAGCAAAAGGAGTTGATTGGGTCGGCGTCTTATATGTGGTTCTGTATGCCTAAAGAGCTTCCCCTAACCCTTCATGCCAATTGCGTTTTGACTTTGCCACCACTTTGCTTAATAAGTTGCAAAGTGTTTTATTGAAGGCTTTTGCCATCCCATTTGCAGGTGCATTGTACATTGAAGATTTGCGCTGGGCAAACTTAAATTTTTCGCAGAGGGCGGTCACTAGCTTGTTGACAAATGATTTGCCGTTGTCAGTGATAATATATCGAGGCATGCCATATCGGTAGATGATATGGGTTCGAATAAAATCAATGACATTTTCTTTTTTGACCTCTCTCAGTGGGATTGCTTCTGCCCATTTAGAAAAGTAGTCAGTTGCTGCCAAGATGTACGAGTGGCCAGCAGAAGATTTTGGAGTGATAGGGCCCACAACATCAAGCCCCCAAGCTTCAAATGGCCAAGATGCCACAGTTGGATGGAGTGGCTCTAGAGGTTGATGAATAAAATTTGTATGAAACTGGCAAGGCTCGCACCTTTTGCATAGTCAATGCAGTCTTGCACCATGGTAGGCCAGTAGTAACCCATCCTCTTGATTCGATCATACAATTTGGGCCCTACTTGGTGTGCTCCGCATATTCTTGAGTGTGCTTCCTCCATTGTTTGTCTTGCCTCTTTGTTACCCAGGCATCGCAACCAAATGCCGAGAAAGGAACGCCGATAAAGAGTTCCGTTGAAGTACAGGAAGCTGGGAGCTCTTCGTTGGATTTTTGTCTTATGCTTTGGATCGCTAGGGAGCTTCCCATGTTGTAAGTAGTCAATGAGTGGTTGACGCCAATCTTCTCCATCTACTTCTTGAGCACTGACTGCATTGACGTCTTCCTCAAACTCTTCATCAATGGGTGCAACGACCCATAGGTTGCAGACCGGGACGTTCATATTTTTCTCTGCCTCCATTGCCAAAGTGGCTGCAAGATTTGCAAGTGCATCAGCCACCTTATTGGCACTCCTAGGAACATGCTCTAACTTGACGGTTTCAAGCTTGCTTGACAATTGCAAGGCACACCTGTAGTACGAAACAAGATTATCCTTTTTGACTTCATACTCTTCGAGGAGTTGTTTAATGACCAATTGCGAGTTACCATATATGTCAAGATCTTTAATTCCCATTCTAATAGCCATTTGAAAGCCCAAGATTAATGCCTGATACTCGGCCATATTATTTGAACACAGTTGGGTTAATATGAAGGAGTAGGTGAGGACATGCTTCTCAGGGGAGATAAACACTACACCAACACCAGCCCAATCGCTTCTCACGGCTCTGTCAAAGTACATTTCCCAAGGTGGGGGAATATCTATAAAGAACACGTACTCACCTGGTAAGTCATCGTTTAGCTCCCACTCATCAGGAATTGAGTGATCTGCTAAGAAATCCGCTAGCGCTTGCCCTTTGATTGCCTTCTGTGGCACATAGACAAGATCATGCTGCTTCAAGATCATAGCCCACTTCGTAAGTCGCCCACTGAGGATTGGCCTTGACAAGATGTATTTGATGGGATCAGCTTTAGAAACCACTTGCACTGTATATGCCTGCATGTAATGTCTTAGTTTTTAAATGACAAATATGAGTGATAAGGATATCTTCTCCATGGGAGAATACTTTAGTTCGGCCCCAACAAACGTGCGGCTTAAGTAGTACAGAGCCACCTCCTTTCCTTCCTCATTCTTTTGAACACATAATGCCCCCAATGACTGTTCTTGAGCCGCTATGTAATGTATAAGAGGCTTGCCAGGGATTGGCACTCCTAACACTGGAGGATTTGACAAGCACTCCTTAATTTTCTTGAAAGTTTTGCGGCACGACTCGTCCCATTGAAAAGGTACTGCTTTTTTTACGAGGTGGCTGTAGGGATGACAACGACCAATGAGATTTGATATGAACCTTCGAATATATGCCAAGTAGCCTTGAGGACCACGAAACTCTTTGAGATTCTTAGGCTCGGGCATATCTTGGATTGCTTTGATTTTCGATTGGTCAATCTCTATCTCTTTATGGCGAACTATAAATCCCAAGAATTTTTCGGAAGTGACACCAAATGCACACTTGAGTGGGTTCATCTTCTACAGACATTTTCATAGTCTTTCAAAGACCTGACGAAGATCTTGGATGTGGTCCAATTTCTTTTTTGATTTGATCACTAAGTCATCAACGTAACACTCAATTGTCTTGTGGAGCATGTCATCAAAAATATTTTGCATTGCCCTTTGGTACGTTGCCCCCATATTCTTCAGGCCGAAGGGCATCACTTTATAGCAGAAGATGCCTTTGGGTGTGCGAAAGACCGTGGCCTCTTGGTCTATCGGTGCCATTTGGATTTGATTATACCTCGCTGTACAATCCATGAATGATAAGGCCTCGTGTCCCGTAGTCGAATCAATCATGAGCTCGGTGATAGGCAACGGGAAGTCATCTTTCGGACAAGCGTCGTTGAGATCTTAAAAGTCTACACAGATGCGAAGTTGTCCATTCTTCTTCGTCATAGGAACAATGTTCGCGATCCAGGTTGGATACCTTACTTCCCGAATGAACCTTGCTTCAATAAGTTTATTAAGTTCTTTTTCAATTTCAGGTACCAACTCTGGACGAAAACGCCACTGGGGCAGCTTTTTTGGAGACACACCCTTTTTGATGGACAGATGATGGACTGTAACTCTTGGGTTAAGTTCTGGTATTTCCTTGTAATTCCATGCGAACACGTCCTTATATTCCGAGAGGAGATTGAAGTACTGCTTTCCTTCCTTAGGTGCCAGCGACGCACTTATATAAATAGGGCGAGGCTCCTCCGTACTACCAAGATTTAATTCCTTTAGATCATCTACCGTAGCTCGCCCCCATCCTCGAGGGTTTTAGAAGTTTCTGCAAGCTCTATCCCTGAATCTGAATCCTTGTATTCTCGGACCGTTATATGATAGGAAGGAGACACTTCATCTTGCCCTTCCCTCTTGCTCGAGTCAAGGTTACTTTGCTGGTTAGTGAAGATCACAGTGCGCCTCTTTACTCTTAGTGAACCTTCTGTCTTGATGTCCAGGGTTGAAAATCTCTTCATGCGTGAAGGGATAGAACTTTGTACTTCATTTGTACCACCCAAATGATTAAACATGGAACCTTTAGGGTCCTAGGATGGGGCTTTCAAGGGCTCCGTTCCTTTCTTGATCCTATTGAACACGGAAGGCTTTGGTCGTGCCCTAATTCTTGTAAAGACATAATGACATTTTGTTGAACTGGACAGTTGTAATCTATCGAATACGAAAACCCTCGTGCTAGGCGAGTCATCCTTCTTTTCACTCCCATCTATCGCTTCGGCAGAGATGTGTTGGACTGCAGATTGCTTGTTCTTTTGTCGCCCTGAAATTCTGATTGGTTGCAACGGCGTGTAGCCAAGCCTGACTTTAGAGACCCCTACTGAACCCTCTTGCTCCTGGATCACTTTTTGAGTTTCATTGAGACCATGAGCCTTGACTTCGATCACTTTTCCTAAGGTAGTGGGATTTTGAAAGTCATAACCAGCTCTTTTCATAAGCTTGTATGCATTCGGATCAAATCCCTCTTTGGTCCGTGTATGCGGCAAGTCATTCTCCTCTTTCAACAAAGCCTCAGAAGAAGAAACAAACCCAGGGAGAGGGTGTCTGCTCACCTTTGGTCGGTACACCTTTTCTGTTGGCAATGTGACACTTCTTTTAAGGGCACCCAAGCTTGCCTCGTTAGCGCTCCTCGTAATCTTACCTTCAACGTCTCCATTTACAACTCCACCGAAGGGTGATTCTCCTTCCTTACAACGGGATTTTAGAATGTATCTTAAAACCGGTGTCATGGAGTTTGTTGAAGCTGCCATCTGTCTCGCAAGTTGTTTGACAGACTGTATTTCCCTAACTTGCTTATCATCCCTTTCCCCTTATTGTTGTTTCGTACCATCATGCCCTATTGCTACCTGTGCATCCCTGGTAACTTTTGGCTCGCCTTTACCTGTGGAGGAAATTGTCGATATCATCATTTCCTTAGGCGCTGAATCTTCTTCAAAGAATTTAGCATCAGTGAAATATGATTCTGCCCTAGTGAATGGCCTAACATCACCATTAATCTTCCTTTCTCCTCTACGATAGTACTTGAGACATTGATGGAGAGTTGAAGCCACTATCCTATGCTCGTGAAGCCATGGACGTTCTAGCAATAGCTTGTAGGAAGTCTTTGAGTCAATTACATGGAAGATTGAAGATGTTGATAGGTCTCCCATCACCAGCTCAAGGCGAATCATGTCGATTGCACGTTGACTCTCCAGGCTAAATCCTTGGATCACTATTCGGCTCTTAGAAAGCTCTTCCATCGTGATCTCTAACTCATTCATTGTAGACTTAGGCACGATATTAACTGCCGACCCTCCATCTATAAGGATTCATTTGACCTTTTGTCCCCTGATATAGCTAGTGACGAACAGAGGGCGATTATGGGGTTTGGAGCCTAGTAATAGGTCATCATCATCAGTAAAGGTAATGGCGGTGTTGCAAGTAGCATAATGAGGAACCTCTTTTGCTGATTGACCAACATCTCTTACCTTATCAACATGAAGTTTAGGGTGCTGCAAGGCAGCAATAACATGTTGACATGCCTCTTCTAGCAAGTTAAAAATTTGCCTCCAATCACTACATATCGGTAAAGTCTCTAGCATAGCTAGAGTCTTGTCATCATCTTTTGGGGCTTTCTCTAACTTTTCTTCCTTCTCATCTTCCTTGTCCTCCAGCTCATAACATGAAGTCATGTTAACGGTGACCTTCTGAAAAAATCTCATTGGGAAAAATTCTTCCAGGGTGATAGGAACAAGCGGTTTCTGCTCGAGTTGATCGATAGGCTGAATTTCTTGCCTCTTGCTTGTTTTTGCATTTTTCTTGCCTTTTACGCATCGAGTATTCTTCCTTTTGTTTTGCCTTTTTCTTCGGCGAAGGGGTGGTGCCTGAGCTTGTTTTGGATTCCTTGGTTTCCTTCGGGTGACAAGTGTCCATCCTTCTTCGTCCTTGACCGGTGTAAGATTGGTCTCCACCACTGATCCCTGAACCATCAAGGGAACGACGATGGGTTCCAGACTACCAAACTGAATGGTGAACAGTTCTTCTCTTTGAGAGGCAATCAAGCTACTCTCCTCTTACTCAAGAGATGGAGCAGGCCTTTGCTGCCGTAATACAGGAGAGCATTGCAATGATTGGTTCCGGCGGAGTCATCTAAGTCCAATATGATCCTCCCGTCCCTTGCTAGCTGCATAATACATTCTTTCAACGTAATACAGTTCTTAAGAGGATGACTGATGACTCGATGATAGCGATAGTATTTTGGGTCACTAGTCCTTCCAGCCTCTTTGAGTCGCTTTGGTGTAGGAAGTTTAATAATCCCATTCTCAAGCAAATCGTCCAGCATTCCTGATAAGTTCGAGTTAGGAAATGAGTACTTTTTCTCTTGAAGCTCCTTTAGCGTGGGTCGTTTCCTTCCACCATCTGTAAAGGATGATCCTTTCTTTTCTTCTGGCCTAGATTTTCCTGAAATCCATATTGGCTCCTCAGCGGAAGTGGCCATGGATTCCTTTGTCGGCGCCTTCGAAGGCTTAGAGCTCTTCTTGGTCTCACCTTGGTCTTTCTTAATTCATAGAGATAGCTGACTTACCACGACGGTTTGCTATCGTCATTTCCATGTCATGCGCTTTGGTAGCTAGTTCTTAGAAAGTCCTTGGCTTACTCATTTGTAAAACATATAACAAGTCCCACACCATACCCTGAGCACACATCTCTATGGCGGAGGCCTCGGACAAACGATCCTTGAACTCAAGGCTAAGAAATCTCCAACGATTAATATAGTCGAGGACAGGTTCATCTTTCCACTGCTTAGTATTTGTCAGTTCTGTCATACTAACAGTGCGTTGAGTGCTGTAGAATCTGTTGAGGAACTCCTACTCCATTTGCTCCCAGCTGTTAATAGACTCCAGCTCCAACTCTGTACACCAATCAAAGGCAATCCCTTTAAGAGATCGAACAAACTGCTTTACCAACCTGTCTTCCTCAGTGCCAACATTGCTGCACATTTCAATGAAGTGAGCGATGTGCTATTTGGGATTGCCCTTACCATCAAATTGGTTGAATTTAGGGGGTTGATAGCCATAGGGCATACGAAGGATATCAATTCTTTTCGTATAAGGCTTAGTGTACAAATGCGTCTTGCGGGTTCCACCCCCCAATTGAGCCTTAACAGCATTTGCGATTAGACTTTGAATCTGTTTAACGGACATCAAGCCCAATGAGGATTCGTTCTTTTTCATGCATTCGTCATCAGAGTCTTCGCTGTGGTTAGACTCCTTATCAGACTGTTCGCCATCCGAGCCTTTGCTAGAGGATTCGAATAGTCGCTTTTCCAACTTCTTCAGTAGAGTAGCAATCTGCTCACTTTGACGCTTGATTTGAGCGTCTATCTATAGACTCTCTTTAGCGAGCCTCTCTAATGTTGCTTTCATATTTGCGAGCTGTTCTTCTATGTTGGTTGCCTTTGTCACCATGGCTGGCATAATGACAGAATTTAAGGATTCAGTCTCCAATTGAGTGACTAACTCTCTCGGCAATGCCGGTGAGGAGTCACTGCTAGTATAGCCATGATCTTCCACACTGAAAGGTTTGAAGGTGGGGTCGGCCTGAGTTTGGAGCTCATCCATCCCTTGTGGAATTGTTTGATGCATCTTGAAGCCAGCAATAAATTTTTGCTTCAAAGGATGCGAAGTGGTTTTGCTGACTCCTTTAGACAGATTGGATTTAAGGCTTGGGGTCTTACGAGACTGCGACGGGATAGTCCCAATTGACTGCTTTATGGCAAGCACAGCAGCAGCTTTTGCCATAGTTCTAGTCATGATCCCGCTAGATGTAACGCTAGCGGTCGCCGGATTGCTTTCCTTGAATGCTGAGGGATGGCGTTCTTAGGGGCCATGTCATCTTCGAATGAAGGTAGAGTTCGTGGTTTGGAGAAAGAGATGAGAGGAAGAGAATGTCCCATCGGGCGTGCCAAAAATTTGTAAATACAAAATTTCGCGCCTAAAACAAATTAGACAAGAAATTCAGAAACAAATTGAATTTTGTATTAATGTTGTATATGAGTACAATCTCTGAATTTAATACAATGAAATAATCCTCTGATTCAATCTCCTAATGACTTGAGTATTCCGAGGGCTTGATGCTTGATCTCGGTTGATGCAAATTAGCTGAAGAATTCTAAAGACTGTTCTTGATTTTGATCTGCAAGTGGTTGATTGTAGTTTCTGATGCTCTGCAGGTCTTGATCCTTCTCAGTTGGTAGCTGGATGCTCTTTGCTATCTAAGCTTTGAATTTTGCAGATGCTGAATGCCCCAAATGAAGAGGAAGGACCCTTATTTATAAGCTCTGCCAGCTAGGGTTAGAACCGGGTTTTGGGCCTAGACCCAGTGGCTATTTTCTTATTTTTAAATAAAGAAAATAATTACTAATTTCTGCATCATTGATGACACGTGGCAGCTTTTAATTGGCTGAACTTAATTTTGATCAAGTGGGTCCACCAAAGTCAACGTGACATATGACAATCTGTAATTGGTCAATTTTTTACACGTGGCACCATCCGATTTGTCGTAAAATTTTTGCCTTCTACACTAGGTTTAATGCGACCACCATCCTAGGATTCAACGAACACTTCTCACAAGTGGGCACACACTATGTGACATTATAGGAATAATGATACTTTCACTTAACCCAAGAGATGTGATTAAATGGGATAAATGGAAATCTTTGTAGGATTTTTTCGTGCATGTTATGCAAGAAAGCTCCAAAATGTACAGCTAATGTTTACTATCCAAAACGGTTAAAATTGATTTCGTAAAGAATAAATCATGCAAAGATTTTTGCCTATCACTTTTGATACGCATGGCCAAATAGTAATCGATGAATATAAAATTCAAGGAGTACAAAATTTCAATGTTGTGCAAACATTTTACAACAAATTTTAACTATCATAACTCATAAGTATAAAATTCGAGGAGTTGAATAAGAGGGATGTCATTGTACCAAACTTGCAAATCCGTTATCAATGAGTATTTAAAATCTAGTTTAATCACTATATCAAGATCTCATTGGCAATTCTTATTTGGGCGGCTTGGATAATTTTGGATCGGGTTAGAGCAGTTTGAAGTGTTTAAAACGTGCAGTTAGTAAGCTAGAGCACATTGCCAGTGCAACGTGCTTGTAACAAATAGGCTCTAATTTAATTATTTGTTGAGTCTTTTATTCTGTTATGACCCATGTTCACTGGATAATAATATGAGAGTACAGTACTGTCGAGGGTGCTAAGCTCTTTTATATATACAAATAAGGCTCATATCATTTTCGTACGTACTGGGCTGTGAAAAGGGTTAGGATGTGGAGGAAAGTAAATTTGAATGTGGAAAAATAATGGGTTAGAAAATGACATGATGCTATAGGAGAGATGCTTCGAAGAAGCTGTCATAGGAAAAGTAATTTCCCCCATTAGTGCAGTCAAATAAAAGAAAATTCTATTCACATGAGAATAGATGAGTCCCTACACCACTCTCTATTCTCTAATCAAGAACCGAAGGTACTCAGTCAACACAAGTGTGAGAGACTAGAACTAGAGAGTATTAGCATGTCACTCATTCTCTTCTTGTTTTCCTCTACTCCACTTATATTTCTCATACCTCCAAATGCATGACGGCAAGTCCCATATTTATGGAGAATGAAAAATCATGTCTTGAAAGACAGGGGCGGAGTCAAGATTTAAAGCAAGGGGGGCGAGATTAATAATATATATAACATAAAATTTAATAGTTCTAAAAATGAAGTGCATAAATCTCTAAATTCTCAATCAAGAAAGGGAAAGGCAAAATCTAAATTTTTAATCGATGAGTAAATCTCTAAATTAACCACTTATTCAATATAAATTTAATAAAAATTAGTAAATTAATCATAAACAAGGAAGTAATTACAAACAAAATTAGCCCAACTTTAAATCTTCTACCAAGAAGACAATTAGGTTAAAAACCTCATTTTTCAATTCATGAATCATAAGCAATTCACTAAATTAATCAATTATTTAACATAAATCTAACTAAAATCAGTAAAATAAACATAATTATTTATAAAATAACAAAATTAAAAACAAAAATTGGGAATTTTTGGGAGTTACCTCAAATTGGGATTTGGGACTAAGGAGACAGCAGAGGAGGAGTGGAGGCAGCAGCACAAGTGGCGGCATCGGCAATTGGGCACTGGGCAGAGAGTGAGAGAGAGAGAGAGTACGTGGGACTGGTGGCTGGGCTGCGTATGTGTCTGAGTGAGCCAGTGAGGGGCTGAAGATGAAAGCAGAGAGTCTGCGCAAGTAGAGAGTCAAGAGAACTGAGAACAAAATAAGAGAAAATGAAAGGGCAAAACTCAAAAAAAAAAAAAAAAAATAGAAGGCGGACAGCAGAAGGAGAGTTAAACTCATGACCTCTGCAATGAGTATGAAGCAGCCAACCATCCTACCATGTGCACATTTGTTGAATATATGTCAACTAAGTAATATATATCTATCTATTTTATCCAAAAAAATATCCCATATTTAATTTTTTTTTCCAAAAAAGCTAGGGGTCAATTGACCCCCTTGCTCTAATGTGGCTCCGCCCTTGTTGAAAGACATGACTCTTCATGGGCCAAAACACTTCCCAGAGGATATAATCTCCTGTCCTCCTTAAGTACTAAGGGCATAACTTTTGATTTTGAAATTATGCCCGCTACTTTTTCTCATGTATCAAGAAGAGAACTTTTTCACAACTAATGTGAAAAGCTCTAATTTTATTCCCTCTTTATGAAATCTACAATTTTATAGAAGTTAAAAATATATTTTTGTTAAAAATGCTCTCTGTAATACAACATATATTTCATCTCATCATATTAAAAAAATGAGGAAAACAAGTGCAATTTTATTTTATTTTCACGCATTTTCTCAACATATTTAGTAAGTAATCTTTGAAATTTGAACATTAATGAAGCCCAACTCTACACTTTACAGGCGAACGTTAAACTGTCTTCTATCGAGTGGTTGGGCTGCGTAGTTATTGTTTATGTTGAATGTATGTACATATTTTAAGTTATGTACAGGCCACGAATAATGTAAACTCAAGAGTGATCGACGTGATATATTATAGTACTCCACCACTACATGCATGTTGTCAAAAAATTAAAAAAACAATATTCTTGTCAAATAATGTAGCCAAACTATGGAAATTTGACTATTTGTATTCAAATTACTTGAGAAGCTATCTCAAATTTTCAGTCACATAAAACTATACATGTCCATTTGCATCTCATGCTTTTTTCATGTATTATCCATAGCTTAATAATACATATGGCGTGGACTGAGATAATGAAGACATAAGATCGGAAAAACTGAGAAACGGTAGTCTTACATATAAATTGTCTTACACATTTGCAAGTCTGACCATATGTAAAAAGTTTACGAGAAGATATTATATGATCTATTTTTTTAAAAAGGGTAAATATCATAGATTTAGACAGTTCTTTTCTCAAGGATTCCATCTAAATTATCATTGGTTAAAATGGGAATCAAGTCGAGGGTGGCCCCGGGAAGGGATGACAAAGTAGATACACTTTGTAAAATACATCCATATTTTGCAACCTAATTAATCAGCAACGATATTGCCTTCATGGAGGATATGATGAGTAGAAAGTTGAAGCACAATGTAAACATAGCATGCATATCGGGAACTAAGGAGTGAATTTGCCATGAGATATGTACAAGACCTTAAACTACTTCAGTGAGCATCTGATTATGACCTTCAACTTGAATATGGCGAAAGCCAGTGTTCATTGAGCTTTGAGCTTGTCTCCCATTATAGTAGCTTATCAAATCAAAATAGGAGCTCCGTGAAGAAATCTAGTACCAGCCTGAATGAAGCGGCCTATCCAATCACGGATGACATAACATTATATATATGATCTATGTGATATGTTAAGACTGAAATTTGAATTGGATACAACAAGAATCACAAAAAAAGATAAACAAAGCAAGTTAAATAAATCACCACCAAAAACACCAAATTAACGTGGAAAACTTAAATTGGGAAAAACCACGAGCGACCATAATAGAAAAATCTACTATGCGATGGAAGAATACAAAATTAATCGGAAAGCAATATGTTTAAATAAGAGATCAACAAAAATGTGATTATAAATTCATTCAAAACACTCTCTCACAAATCTAAAAATAGTGAATGAATTTTGGTGTGTACGAATTATGTAGATGATGATGGAAGTTCTTTTGGATGATTAGATGAACTTGATCTTGATCCCCTTAAATAGCAATAAAGCCAGCCATAACCTCCCTTGGTTAATAATTTGCCATAAAATCAGCCATAACCTTCCTTGGTTAATGCTCTGCTATAAAATTACAAACAATGCCCAATAAAATGCCACATACAGTGGGACAAAAACTGCACGATCAAATATAGTGTTTAATTATCTCCAAACCCACAGAAAAATTTCATGGAATTGGGCAATTAAAGTAATCATATGTCAATGTATTTTGAGCCACACACCCAACAATCTCTATCTTAGACCAAAATTGTTCAATACTTGAAAATCATCAAATTACCTTGAAGGGTAGAGCCCGTAGGGCAAAGCTCGGAGGACAATCATGTGCTGTAAATACCAAACAGGTTCAAGCAATGCTTGAACCTAGCAACAGGAAGTGATTTGGTGAGCATACCACAGGATTATCCAATGTACGAATTTTCTTCACCATATTTTCTCCTGTAATAATATCCCAAACAAAATGATACTTGAAACTGATGGTGCCTAATCTTGGAATGATAAGCATCATTCTTGGTAAGATGAATTGCACTCTAGGCATCAGAAAATGCAACTGTGGTGTCTTGTCAACAACAAGCTCAATAATAACACGTATCAACCAAGAAGCTTCTTTGATACATTTAGTTGTAGCAATATACTTTGCTTCAATAGTAGATTGAGATGCAATAGATTGTAAGAATATAATCCTTTCCAAGAAATAACATCCGCACATAAAGTAAAGATGTAACTAGAAATAGAAGGCCAGTGGTGAAGATCACCAACTTATTTAGAGTCAAAATAACCAACAATATCAAAAGTTGTAGACTGGGACCTATCAAATACGAAACCTTTATCAAGAGGACCCTTCACATTGCAAAGAATCTATTTCACAATATCCCAATTCCTTATCAAGATTATGCATAAAGCGGCTCATGACACTTACTGCATAGGATAAATCAGGTCTAGTGCAAACAATAACATACGTGAGACTACCAATAACATTAGCATAAGGAACATAAGACATCTTCTCAATTTCCTCATCAGATTTTGGACAAGACTTAGAAGATAAATTGAAATGAGCAGTTGAAGGAATGGACACCGATTTATAATCACTCAAATTGAACATATCAAGTATTTTTTTAAGATACTTCCTTTGAGATAGGTAGAGGTTAATAGCCTTGTGATCCTTATGAATTTCTATGTTAAGGATCTTCTTAGCTATAGCAAGGTCCTTCATTTAAAACACATCGCTAAGTTGAGATTTCAATGTATTGTTGAAGGACTTATCCTTAGATGCAATGAGCATATCATCAAATATAATAGCAAATAAATGAAGGAATCTCCTAATTGCTAAAAATACGCACAATTATTATAATCATAATGTGTATAGCCTTGTCCAAGCATAAAAGCATCAAACCTCTTATACCATTGCCACAGTGCTTGTTTAAGGTTGTATAAAGACTTCTTCAGGTGGCACACAAAATTCTCCTTTCTAGGAACAATAAATCCCTCATGTTGCTTCTTGTAGATCTCTTCCTCCAATTCATCATAGAGGAATGCAGTTTTGGATATCTAATTACTCTAACTCCAAATCAAATAAAACAACAAAAGTAAGTAGCACTCTAATGGAGATATGACGAACAACAGGAGAAAATACTTCATTAAAGTTAATACCTTCCTTTTGGTTGCAACCTTGAATAACCAAATATGCATTCCACCTTGCATCTTCAACCCCGGAGATGGCTTCCTTGTGCTTGTATATCCACTTAGCAATCAAGGCACGATGAACTTTAGGTAATTTACATAGCTTCTAAGTCTCATTTTTGTGTAAACTCTCTATTTCTTCTTGCATTGCATGCGCCAATTACAGGAGTTAGGTAGGAAATAGTTTCAGAATAAGTAGAAGGTTCAACACCTTTAGGAGTCTCTTGTGCAATGGCTAGACCACGCAGTGAACCCACTCTCATCATCAATGGCATAATGAGTAGGTTTTCTAATGGCTCACAACTAAAAATCTGTTTTTTTATTATGGAAATCTCCGCTGGTTTTTTAGTCCATTGGTGACTCTGATGGATTGTCGGTGGAATGAGGCACCCCATGACGATTATGATGGAAATTTCTGATGGAATTCAATTAGAATCATATTGTTTCAATGGAACTGTCGAACAGAGGGCTGGATTGTTGACTAGCTTTTGACTAGAAAAAAGTCTAAAAAGTTTTTGAAAAATTTTTGGGTTCTTATTGACTTTTTCGTCAGAAAGAGGAGCCTGATAGAAAGTTCCATCGGAACCCCAAAAATTACTTTGACAGATAGTTTTTTAGATCTCATTTCACGAAACCCCCAAAGTTTAGAGAGAGAGGGAGGATTCGCTATGCTTGCACGCCACTGTGCTCACCGCCACTGTTCCTCTTCGCTGCCACCACACGTTCGCTGCTGGTCGCCACCAACTCTCCCCTGCCATTTGTGGCCAAAGTTCTTTGAAATTTTCAAGTAAATAAATTTTGCCTAATTATGTAGTATATTTAGTAGTAGATTTGTGAAATTTGAGATATAATTTGGTAATTACGTGATATTTAAGTAGGAACTAAGCATATATGTTGAATAATTTGTGAAAATTACGTTGAAGGATATATATAAGTGATGGTTGTCAACAATATGAAGTGCAAGATGCTATTAGTTTATTAGATTGTAGTTAATTAATTATGTTATATGTTATATGTTATTTGTTGATTTTGTTTTGTGAATTTGATAGTTTTCATGTAATTTTTTAATTTATTGTCAACAATTAAAAATATTTAACAATATATTTTTTAATTGATGTTTTATATTAACTAAATTTTATTTACATAGAATTTAATCTTAATAATGAAAGTATAACAATAATGCTTCAGTAAAATAATAGTTTGAATTATATTATGGTTTGATTATATAGTGAATAATTAACAAATTATTAGATTATTATTTTGTAAATATTGAAATATTTTATGTTGTTATGTGCAATTTGGATAATGAAAATATATACAATATTCATATTTCAGGTTGTAATATTTGTGGATGATCAATATGACGGAGTTGATCATAAGAGAAAATATATTGTGAAAGGGAAAAAACCATATTACTGTTGCCGTGAATGTCAGTATTGTCAGTATGAATGTCACAAGTTTGGACTCCAATTTTAATTATTTAAATAGGTTTAAATTCTGACCTAATTGTCATAATATATTATTTTGGTCCATCGTATATTGTATAAAGTGTATGATGAAATATTATAATTATAAATAAACTATTTAGCTATTAAGTGAAATGTAATAATTATATACACAATTATAAATAAGTCATTTACTTATAATTACATTTTTATGGTGAACAGTGGATATTATGGGTGGACCACCTCATCAGAGGCAGATGTATAAAATTTTTTTGTTGGATGGAAAGGGCTATGTACAAGAATTTTAAGAAGTAGTTGAATTATTAGATAAATTTACAAGAAGTTAAATGGAGTTCATGAATAATGGGCATTACAGATGTCCTTGTGCCAAATATCAAAATAGAGCCTATAGAGAACATGATGATGTGAAATTACCATTGTATGAAAACGACTTTCTTATAGGCTATTTATATTGGACGTCTCATGGGGAGATAGAGCCTACTGAATATGACAATGTTGGAAATAGTAACTCATAGTACTTGTATGAGTACATGGTTTCAAGTCCTATGCATTTTTATAACAATGAACCATTTGTGGATCGTGTAGAGCAATGGTGAACAGTGTCATGATTACTAATAAAGCTAATGTAAGTGAGCAACCAAGTGCACATGCTCAAGGATTCTATGATATGCTTGAAGCAACTTTGTGGCCTTTATAGGATAGGTGTAGTAACCAAACTAAATTATGAAATACCATCAGATTGATGAGTATCAAATTTAATTACAATATGCCTTAAAATTATTTTAATGAGGTGATGCAGTTAATGCATTAGAATTGTTTGGTAAACAATAGTGTGCGAAATACTTCGAGTTAAAAAGGAAGGTTCGAAGTTTGGGACTAAATGTACAAATGATTTATTGTTACCGCAGTGGTTGCATGCTTTACTTTAAGGAGGATTAGACACTTGAGAAATGCAAATTCTATGATTTACCAAGATGGAAGCCAAAGAAATCATGCGATAATACAAAAAAGCCAAAACCATATGTGAAAATGTTCTACTTGCCTTTGGCACCTAGGTTATAAGGCCTTTATACGTCAACAAGCACAGTTGAACACATGAAGTGACATGATAACAATAGGCATGAGAATGGTGTGTTTTGTCACCTTTCAGATGGGGAAGCATGGAAACATTTTGATTGCACACACTCAGATTTCGCTGCTGAGCCTCACAATGGTTTGTGTGTAGATGGGTTAAGCCCATTCTCAAAATTTGCATGGCCTTATTCAATTTGGCCTATGGCTGTAACACCTGACAAACTTTTTCCAAATATGTGCATGATAACACCATACATGATCTTAAATTGCATTACACATGGTCCAATAAATCCTAAAAACAAAATAGATGTGTGCTTAAAAGCTTTGATTGATAAGCTCAAAAGCCTATAGGATGGTGTTAAAGCTTATGACATTTCAATAAGGCAAAACTTCTTGATGAGTGACCTATACCTGCAAGCGCACAGGTGTTGTAATTTAGAAAAGATATCGTTCCCACAGAGACCAATCGTAGTCTATTGAGTTTTGTCCTATAAAAATGCTAAGCAAGCAAATTTCAATTGAGAGTTTGAACGAGGCTATAATATAATTGGAAAAATTAAATCAATTTAAAACATCTAGCGATTTGGTCTGCTAAGTAAAGATGTGGATTGATGAAATATAACATGCACTTGATCTATATTGGGGGATTGAAAAAGGGCGATCGTATTTTGAATTCTATCTTTCTTTCGAAATAAACTGAATTGCCTAAACTAACCAATTATCATTCTTTCAAATGTCCTTGTTTAAGTTATGGATCTTTGATGGCTAAAGTTCCTCCAAACAAGCGAATGTTTCTCAAGTATTGCAAAGTTAAGTCCTACCTTGTCAATCAAATAGCAAGTTTCACCTTTTAGTCCTTCACTTGGCTATTTAGAATTAGAAAATGAATTTGGTTAAAATTCACCCACAACAATTTCACACACAAGATAGAATTCAAGCAATCCCAATCAAGAACAAGCATCACTAAATAAAAATAAGAGATTCCAACATCAATATTTGGCTAACAATCCTAGGTTGAGAAAACTACTTAAAATAACAACTAAACAAAGTTTGAGTGAAGGAAACTTAGCGCAATTGGAGATCCTTCAAGGGTTTTCCAACTTTTCAAGGGCTGTAAAACAGCAAGTACTTCTTCACAACTTACACCTAAAACTGATTAAAAATCTAAAACTAAACTTAGAAAAATGGAAAAGATTGGAAAAACTAGAGAGTAAGAGTTCTCTTTTGCTGTGCCTCCTCAAATCTGTTGCGAAATGGCCCTATTTAAAGAAGAACTCTATCAAGTTCGGGCACACGATGAAGGAAAATGAATGTGCAGTTGCGGTCTCAGCCTCGGACTGTGGCCTTTACCACGAACTATTCGTGGTGAGCTCTATCTTGATACTCTTCAGTTCTTTCTTCCTTCCACGGGCATAGTGACTTAGGGGTGTTCATGGGCATTCAAACTACACTCATTTTTGGCCAAATTTAGGGTAAAATGGTCCAAAAACTTGCACAATACCGGAAAGAATTATACTCGAGTGTAACACCAAAAAAAGAGTGCATAATATATCATAAAACACATAATTTTTCCTAAAAGTGGCATAAAACGACCTCAAAATAGAGTGCACATTGAGTACTTATCAAACTCCCCTATACTTAAACCATTGCTTGTCTCCAAGCAACTATGAAACTAAGGCTGAAAACAAATAAACTCA
This sequence comes from Carnegiea gigantea, assembly GCA_029747015.1. NCBI lineage: Eukaryota > Viridiplantae > Streptophyta > Magnoliopsida > Caryophyllales > Cactaceae > Carnegiea > Carnegiea gigantea. The sequence continues at coordinate 87,782 of JAKOGI010001245.1, forward strand.
TCAGGCAGACATCAGTGGTGACATCAATAACCAAATTAACCCATGAAGTTTAGCCCAAAAGTGATTAAAAACTTTTACAAATAGATAAGAGAAAGAAATTTTTGAAAAAATAAGAACTATCATATCAAAATATTAAATCAATCACTTAAATCAACTTGAACAATCATATTGGCATATTATAATAAGTAGAGCTAGAAGAACCAATAGAACCTCACTTTAGGGATAAGGCACTCATTGCTTATGTGTTTTAAAATAAAATGCGATTTTCTCAAATCTCATTCCATAGAACAAATATCAACCATAAGCTTGATAAAACTCTCTAATTCGCCGCCACTATAATGCAAAATGCATAAGACAATCATGAGGTCTTTTGAAGAGTTGTAATAGGGAAAATGGATAAAGGTAACAAACATTTTGGGATTTGTGGAGCGAAAAGCCAAAGACTAAGAGCATAAACCATCATTTCCCAACCGAAACATATTCCTCAAGCCTATACATCTCAAAATATCAACAACATCCTAATGAGATCACAAGAGCAAGTGCCAAAAAAATATAAAACTAATGCCAAGTCCTTTTATTACATCATTTTTTTCTTTCTCTGTTCTTTTTGTGTGTTTTTTTTGCCTCTTTGCTTCCTCTTTTTTTTTTTTTTTCAATACACATTCTTTTTACACACCTTTGGTGTGGTTTGTGGTGTTTTTTTTTTCAATTGTCATTTTTTTAATCACAATGAAGGATCACTATAAAGGAAACTGCGCACTTTTTAATACTTTTCTTGTAACTCATAAAACATAACCCAATTGACTTGAAGGAAAAATAGAACATGAATCCCTTATCACATCTAACCAAACTGCAATATCCATGAAATGTTATTATCCACAAACTACTCCCAATCAACTATGAAACTCTATAGCCTTGGCTAAAAGGACAAGACATATGTGTGGCCAAAGATAATAATATAGATTTTCATCAATAAACACGATAAATGCTCAAAGGGTTAGCAAGGAATAAATCATTCATACAAAGGTGGCTATTTAGTCAATGTAGCTCATAAAGTCAAAGAATGCCTAAATCATGTTTCCTAAAAGTGCATGCTAAATGTGATCTTAAATAAGAGTCAAAGCAAGTTCTAAATACTTGAAATCTAGGAAAAGTTACACATGAAAGGAAGCATGAGGCTAAAATAATGAATTAGTCAATTCAAGCTCAAAACCTCATAGGACGAAGCTCATCTAGCTCATTGAATTTCATATGTCAAATACTCATGCTAAGAATCATTAAGCAATCAACTCATATATAACGTGATGGTCAAAACATAAACCATAGTTTAGAAGCTCAAAAACAAACACTTGATTCACATGACCCTAACAAAAAGAGTCAAAATAGGCAAAAGAAAGGCACTTAGTCTAAAGACTCATCATTGAAGGATTTATAGGCTCATTTTCTTGGGTTTTTGTTTTTTTTTTGTGCTTATTTTTTTTAAACCTACAATGAAACTAAAGACTAAAAAAAGGCCAAAAAAAAGCTAAAAAGAAAGAAAGAAGGAAAACTAAATGATTAATTAAAATGCAAAATACACCTAAATGCATGGCCTAAAAAGCGCAAACTTTCACGCATCCACAACACACATATATACAACCACAAATACATAACAACTATAACAACTCCCCCATGCTTGGACAATGCATTGTCCTCAATGCAAGCATAAGACTCTAAAAGGGAGAGGGAGGGAGATTAGATAGGTGATGGACAACAGCCTTGCCAATAGGGTCTCTCATATTGTAAGGTTTAAGACACTACCCATTTACCTTAAATGTACCAAATGTCTCACTCCAGACTTCCACTGCTCCATGGGGGAAGACTTTGATAACTTTAAATAGGCCCGAGCACGGGGATCTTAGCTTACCCAGAAATAACCGTAACTTAGAATTGAACAATAAGATGGAGTCACCTACCCCAAACATTTTCTAGATGATATGGTTGTCATGCCAGTGCTTGGCTCCTTCCTTATAAATTCGCGAGCTTTCATAGGCCTCCAGACATAACTCATCTAACTCAATCAACTGCAGGAGCCTCTTCTCACCAGCCGCCTTAAGATTGAAGTTTAGAGTTCTCACTGCCCAATATGCCTTTTCTAACTGAACCGGTAAATGGCAAGATTTTTTGAAAACTAAGCGGTATAGAGTACTATAGAGAGTTGTTTTGTAAGTCATTTGGTAAGCCCAAAGTGCAATGTCAAACTTTTTAGACTAATCCTTTTGGGACCGATCGATCGTTTTTTTCCAAAATGTTTTTTAACTCTCGATTAGATAACTCAGCTTAACCACTAGTTTGTGAATGATAGGGTGCAACAATTTTATGAAAGGCCCCATACTTCTTTAAGAGGGACTCAAGTGGCTTGTTGCAAAAATGAGTCCCATTATCACTTAAAAGAGGTGTTGGTGTTCTAAAGCTTGTAAATATATTCTTTTTAAGAAACTTAATTACCACCTTGAAATCATTAGTAGGATAGGCAATAGCTTCTACCAACTTGGAAACCTAATCAACCGCCATAAGGATATTATGAGAAGAAGGAGATGGTCCCACAAAGTCAATTCACCAAATGTCAAAAAGTTTACCTCAAGCATCCCATTTTGAGAAATCTCACGCGTCTTGGAAATGTTCCCTGACTGTTGGCATCCATCGTAACCCATAATGAAGGTTCTGACATCTTTAAAGAGAGTGGGCTAATAGAAACTGCCTTGAAGTACATTAGCTATAGTCTTATTGGGTCCAAAGTGTCCAGCATAAGTTGAGACATGGCAATGGTGGAGGACACTAGGTACCTCATCTTCCGGCAAACATCTTCCATATACTCCATCTCTACATAGCTTGTAGAGTAGAGGCTCTTCCTAGTTGTAATATTTTACATTAGAAAGAAATCTCTTCTGTTGTTGATAAGATAATCTGGTTGGCATAACTCCACACACTTTAAAATTTACCAAATCAGCACACCATGGTGCTGCCTAGTCAAATATTACAATTGTCTATAGGAAGTTCCTCTGTCGAAGTGGCCGCGGGACCTTATTGAGATAAGTGGTCAGCAACTGCATTTTCACGCCTGTGTTGTCCCGAATCTCCAAATCAAACTCTTAGAGAAGAAGCACCCAATGAATGAAATGGGGCTTAGAGTTAGACTTCTTCAAGAGATGTTTTAATGCGGCATGATCAGTAAAAATGATTACCTTAGAATTGATCAAATACAAACGGAATTTCTCCAAGGCGAATACAACAGCTAGGAATGCTTTCTCAATTGTGGCATAATTCATTTGAGCATCATCCAAAGTTCGGCTTGCATAGTAAATGGCATAAGGCTTATTGTCCTTCCCCTATCCTAAAACTGCTCCCATTGCATAGTCACTGGTATTGCACATAACCCCAAAAAGTAACTCCCAATTCGGGGCCTGCATAATTGGGGCGAAAATTAAAGCCTCCTTTAACCTATGAAAGGCACTTAAAACACTCTTCATTAAATTCAAAGGACACATCTTTAACGAGCAAATGGGTGAGAGGTTTTACAATTTTTGAAAATCATTTTATGAACCATCGGTAGAAACCTACATGTGCAAGAAAACTCCTTATATCCTTTAGAGAAGAAGGTGGTGGCAATTTCTTAATTACCTCTACCTTTGCCTTGTCAACTTTAATGCCTGTATTTGAAATAATATGGCCTAAAACAACCCCCCTCCTGTACCATAAAATAGCACTTTTTCCATTTCAAGACCACATTCATATCTTCACACCTTTGCAAGACTTTAGACAAATTATTAAAGACATGGTCAAAAGTTATACCATAAACAGAAAAATCATCAATACAGACTTCCATTATATCCTCAATAAAGTCGAAAAAATAGCCATCATGCATCGTTGAAATGTGGCGGGAGCGTTACAGCCTAAATGGCATTCTTCTACAAGCAAATGTACTACGGCTAAGTAAAGGTGGTATTTTCTTCGTCACTAAGGTGAATAGCCATCTACGTAGTAAAAATAACAGTTCTTTGCTAGCCTCTCGAGCATTTGGTCAATGAAAGGTAGGGGAAAATGGTCCTTTCGGATGGCTTTATTCAATTTCCTATAATCTATGTATATATGCCAACTAGTAACTATCTTAGTAGGTATAAGTTTATTATTTTCATTTCTTACAACTAGCATTCCCTCCTTTTAAGGACAACATGAATTGGGCTTACCCACTTACTATCAGAGATAGGGTAGATAATGCTAGTCTTAAGCAGTTTTAAAACTTCTTTCTTTACCACATCTCACATAATAGGGTTCAATCTCCTTTGGTGTTCAATTGAGAGTTTATAGTCATCTTCTATCAAAATATGATTCATACACACAGAAGGGTGAATTCTTTTAAGGTCATTAAGAGTATATCCCATGGCCTTATGATGCAATCTAAGTATTCTTAGTAAAGAGTCAACTTGAGATGTATTTAAACTTGCATTCACAATCACAAGGTATGTAGAATTTGGGTCAAGAAACTCATATCTCAAAGAGGAGGGAAGAGGTTTCAGGTCTACCTCTGGGGCACGTTCCTCATTTGCTGAGGATGCTTCATTATGTACAAACGATTCCATCATGATAAAAGTCAGGCTAACTGGTGAAGAAGCTTCCAAGAATTGAGCACACATTGCTAATTTCGGGTTTCTATCTTGAGTCCATCATTTAATAAATAATACTCAAGTGGATCATGAGAATTATTAGAAATGGTCTTTTTTACCAAACTATCCACTACATCAAGCTGATGACACTCACCAGAGATAGAAGCAAATTTAGAAGCTTTAATCAAGTTGAATTCCACATTTTCATCATACACCTCAAAAGACAACTTGCCATTTTTAACATCTGCACGACACCCATTGGTGGCCAAGAATGGCTTCCCGAGAATGATAGTGGTGTGCGTATCCTCTTCTATTTCAAGGCTCATAAAATCTATAGGCATATATAGTTGCCTACTTTAATGAGGGCATCCTCTAAAATACCTACGGGGTACCTTACAGAACAGTCTGCCAATTGTAAAGAGATGGTGGTGTGCTCATTTCTCCTAGGTCCAACTTCTTGTAAAAAGAGAAGGGCATTAAACTTACATTAGACCCTAAATCACACAAGACACGATCTACTGAGTCATTCTTTCCAGACAAGGGATATTAAAACTATCGGGATCCTTAAGCTTAGCAGGAAGCTTATTTTCAATTATGACACTACATTCTTCAGTCAATGCCACTGTTTCATGCTATTCTAGCTTTCTTTTATTAGACAAAATCTCCTTAAAAAAATTTAGCATAGGACAACGTTTGCAACAAGGTATCATTGAATGGAATGTTAATGTACCGTTTCTTAAGGACCTCTAGAAACTTTCCAAATTGTTAGTCAAGTTTAGCCTTAGCCATTCGTTGGGGGAATGGTAAAGGAGGTACATAGGGTTTTGAGGAGATTTTCTTAGGGTCATCAGGAATCTTATCAGAAGCATCAGCACCTATAACATCATTAGAAGAAGGAGGAACTTGTTTCTCAACAATCTCATCCTTTCCATAATGTGAATGTTCATTTTGGCCACCCCCTTTAGGTCGCTCAAGTTGCTTATCCCCTCATAAAATCATGGAATTACATTATTCCCCAGGGCTAAGTTCATTCTTACTAGGAAATTTACCTAGAGTATAAATCAAGATGTAACTTGTTGAGCAATTTGAGCTTCCAATATCTTATTGTGAGTAGTATGCACATCAACCTTAAAGGCCAATTGCGTAATGTAATCATCTTGCTTTTGTTGTGTCAAAAACATATTCTTTGTGATAGTCTCCAAGTTGGATTTTTGTGATGCTTGTTGAGGATAAAATGGCCTTTGAAATCCAGGAGGTGGTCTAAAATTCATTTGAGGCACAACTAGGGCATTAGAAATTAGGGTGATTCCTCCAACTAGGATTATGTGCTAGAGAAAGGATCATTTGTTGGTCTAGGATTATAGTTGCTCATATAATTGACCTGATCACTTACGTCTTGGGCAAGAGGACTACCATTTGATGATGCACAGTCAAATGATCAACTGATCCACATATATCACATTATGGGGAAGGGGTATTTGAACTAACAGAGTTAACATTGAGGTGCTCTAATTTTTGAGACATAGCAACAACCTTAGAACAAAGCATAGAAATAAAATCTAATTTCAGCTTACCTCCAACCCGCTTGAGTTGGGTTCTCTCAGACGACCATTGAAAATTATTAAGGGCCATCTCTTCCATAAGATTGTATGCTTCATCTTCAGTTTTGTTAATAAGATTACCTCCTGCTGTCGTAGCAACATTAGATCTTAATGGCTAAATGACTCCATTATAGAATGTTTGCACAATCATCCACTGTTGAAGACCATGGTGAGGGCATGGGTGTCAAAGGTCCTTGAATCGCTTCCAGGCTTCATAGAGCATCTCATCTTCCTTTTAAGAGAAAATAATGAGTTGATTCCGCAGGCTTGCCGTCTTACTTGGAAGAATGAGCTTGACAAGAAAAACTTTTGCAAGCTCGTCCCATGTCGTGATACATCGTGGAAGCAACGGGTGAAGCCACGCCCTCCCCTTATCCTGAATTGAAAAGGGAAATAGGGACAAGTGGATGGCATCGGTAGAAACTCCATTGAGCTTTAACGTATCACAAACCTCTAAAAAGACTGAGAAGTGTAAGTTTGGTTCTTATAATGGGGTGCCTTCGAACTGGGATTACTGCACCATTGATATAAGGGCTAGTTTGAACTTAAAATTATTCACTTCTACGGTTGGCCGATCGATGCTCGAGGAAGTGCCTTGGACTCCCGGGGTAACAAAATCCGGGAGTGTTCGTCTTTGGTCACCTCCTATTCTTGCAGTCAACGAAGAAACAGCTTGACCCTTTAGTCTTTGCTCTTCTACCCTTAATTTCTTCCTCCTAGAGCGAAAAGTCCCTTTGATTTCTAGATCGAATTCAAATGGAAAAGGACTTTGCATATAAAGGAAAAATCTACAAAATTAGTAACGAAACGACCAACACAAATAAAAAGCACAAAGAAAAAGAAAGAATAACAAAATGCTTAGCCAATTCTAAGGGCTAACTCAATATCTACAAATTTGGTAGCCCTAATAACTAGACCTCTGCCCCGTAAGCACACAGGTGTCGTAGTTTAGAAAAGATATCATTCCCTCATAGACCGATAGTAGTCTATTGAGTTTTGTCCTATAAAAGTGGTAAGTAGCAAATTTCAATTGAGAGTTTGAACAACACTATAATCTAATTAGAAAAATTTAATCAATTTAAAACATCTAGGGAGTAATTAAATATAATATGCACTTGATCTATACTAAGAGATTGAAAGGGGCACAATTGTATTTAGAATTCAGTCTTTTTTTTCAAAATAAACTGAATTTCCTAAGCTAACTAATTATCATTCCTTCAAATGTCCTTGTTAGTTTAAATTATAGATTTTTGATGGCTAAAGTTTCTCTTAACAAGTGAGTCTTTCTCAAGTGTTGCTAAGTTAAGTCCTATCTTGTCCATCAAATAGCAAGTTTCATCTTTCAGTCCTTCACTTAACTATTTAGAATTAGCAAATGAATTCGGCCAAAATTCACCCACAACAATTTCACACACAAGATAGAATTCAACCAATCCGAATCAAGAACAAGCATGACTCAATAAAAATGAGATATTTCAACATTAATACTTGGCTAACAATCCCTAGATTAAGAAAACTACTCACAAATATTTAAAATAACAACAACTAAACAAAATTTGAGAGAATGAAACTTAGCACAATTGGAGATCCTTGAAGGGTTTTTCTAATTTTGCAAGGGCTCCAAAACAGCAAGTACTTCTTCACGATTTACACCTAAAACTAGCTAGAAATCTAAAATTAGACCTAGAAAAATGGAAAAGAATGGAAAAGCTAGAGAGTAAGAGTTCTCTTTTGCTGTGCCTCCTCAAATCTGCTACAAAAGGGCCCTATTTAAAGAAGAACTCGATCAATCTCAGCCACATGATGGAAAAAAATGAGTAGGTTTTCAGTTATAGTTTCACCACGGACCGTCCTTAGTGAGCTCTATCTCGACACTTCTGTTCTTTCTTCCTTCCACGGGCATAGTGACTTGGGGTGTCCATAAAGAGTCAAACGATGCTCATTTATGGTCAAATTTGGGACAAAATGGTCCAAAAACCTGTAAAACAGAGAAAAGAACCATGCCCAAGCATAAAATCAAAAAAGGAGTGCATAATATATCATAAAACACATAATTCTTCCTAAAATGGGACAAAATAACCTCCAAATGGAGTACACTTTAAGGACATATAAATGAGATCTGCGTTAATCTGGACAGGAAATGACTTTCTAACTCTTTGAATGTTATCTAGATGTAGCACTCATGGTACTTTGAGTTGTCCTATTTGTTTGGATAAGTTGAAGGCAATACATTTGAAATATGAGGCTAAACCATCCTGGTTTGAATGCCACCGTTGATTCCTGCCTAGACATCATGCATTTCAAAAAAATCAAACTGTAGTTTACAAGGGAGAAGTAGTAAAAGATGGTCCTCCATGCAAAAAAAAAGGGGGGGCACTATACCATGAGGTTGAGAATCTTTCAAAAGTAACCATTCATGGAGATTTTATAGTCCCAGGTTTTAAGGAAAATTTGCATTACTGAACCAGGCGACATATCTTTTAGGAGTTGCCTTATTGGAGAGACCACTTGCTACTTCATAACTTAGACATGATGCGCATAGAGAATAACTTTTGTGTTAACATCATTAACACTGTCATGGACTGCTTGGTAAAACAAAAGTTGATGTTAAGGTAAGGATGGATATAGCAGATATGTGTGATTAGAGTGAGCTCAATCTAAAACATGGTGCTAATAGAAGAACAATAAAACCAAAAGCATCATTCGCACTTTCTTTGGATAAAAGAAAAGGGGTGTGTGAGTTTGCGCAAGCGCTAACAATATATAATACTTATTGTTCCAAGATTAGAAATTGTCTAGATATGAAGTCTGCAAAGTTTCAAACATGTGAAGAGTCATAATTGTCATACGTTTTTACAGACACTTATGTCAATAGCATTCTATGTCCTACTAGATGATATATTAGAACCACTTGTTATGTTAAGTGCATATTTCCGAAGTCTTTGTTCGAAAGTGTTAAGGGTTGATAAACTATAGGAAATACAACGTAATATAAGCATCAAACTTCTAAATTAAAGAGAGTATTTCCTCCATGAATTTTCAATGTCATAAAACACTTACCTATACATTTGGTAGAAGAAGCATACCTAGGGGATCCACTATAATATCGATGCATGTATCCATTTGAAAGGTAAATATGGATACCAAAATTTGATCACTCATCTAAATCTGGAGTTACATTAAAGTATTATATAAAATACTTTATTTTAGGTACTTTGGGTGGCTTAAGAAGAAGATCAAAAACAAAGCATGTCCTAAAGGGTCTATGGCCGAAGCTTACCAGGTTTTTGAGGTATCATAATTTTCTTTATATTACTTCAACTCTGACGTGCTTCAATGCACATAAGACATCGCACAATGAGGATTATAATGAGCAAACACAAAATCAGCCAAGTTTGTTAGTTTTTAAAACCTAAGATACTCCAGTGAGAAGTTATAAACATAGGTACCTAACTGATGAAGAGTTGCACACTACACACCTTCACATCTTGTATGATGAAGTTCAATCTTACTATATATACTTAGCTAAACAATGACGTCTATGCAATTTATTCAAACAACAAAAGGTAGATGAAAATCTAACTGTGACGGATGTGGAGTTTGATGCTATGAATGAGGTCGAGTTTATTTAGTGGTTTAAGAAAGTAGTAAGACCTTATACTACATATATAGCTAATTAATAACATGTTATGTAATATGGTTTCCATGTTGGTAAACTTTTTAAAAATATATGTATGTTGAAATTGTACAAATCTTCAATGACGAATGCCAAATATGCATATATCATTTGGCTCAACTGCTGTTAAGAGAAGTAAGATCATGATCCGCATTTAGAGTTAATGGATTTCTATTTCACACACAAAAAAGGTGTGAAAGGAAAAAGATTTATAATTGTGGTGTTCGTGTGAAAGGGAGCAGAAAAGGTGGATTTGAGGATGATTATTACATACTCATCCAAGAGGTTACTCGTGTTGAATAGCTTGGGGAACCACTTAAACAATGTATGTTGTTTAGGTGGGGATTGGTTTGATAACACTCATCGAGTTACATGTAGCCCTAAACTATGTCTCTTTCTGGAGATGAATGGCACACAAAGATATAGAAAGTATAACCCATTCATATCTGCTTCTTCTGCAACCTAAGTGGTGTATATGAGGTACCTAAATGGAATAAGAGATAAATCTAATTGGTGGGTTGTCAAACCAAACAAACCTAGACATAAAGTAAACAACAAATTGAATTTACGAGTCGCATTCCACGAGGAACCTATGTCTCATGTGGCACCGATAAATGGAAAAATTCCTACAACTTTATTGAATGAAGAAAAAGACATTAAAGAGGTTAATGAAGATGATACAAATGAGGGAAGTTAAAAGGAGGAGTGGGATGATGACTTTGAAGATACTAATGATAAAATAGGTGTCCACCTTGAAGACTCTGAGGATGATAATGAAATTGAGAATGGTGACTAGATTAGCTCCTATCAAATTTTATATGATGTCAATTTAATTACTTTCAAATTGTATGCTTGTGGGCTTTGTTCAATAATGATATTTTTAGTGATTTAGTACAATTGTTATGGTTTGATTTGTTGAACTTGTTTATTTCTTTTCACCTATATTATTGATCACTATGTTAGTCATAAAGATGTCAGGTATATAATGTGGACATGGTGGAGGATATGGTAGAAATCGCCGCAGAGGGCATACCAACCAAAGTGGCCAACAAGAAGAGGATTTTTAAGAATGGTAAAATAACAATAAGATTGCTTTCAGGCCTTTTCTTGACCCCAACAACATCTTAAGCATGTAGTTTACCCAAAATATCCCTTAAAGTTCTATGTTCCCAAATGTTAACATGAATTTGATCAGAATCAAAGACCTCCTACCACTCAGCCTGTATGAGCACTTACGATCAACCAATTCAGTTCTTATATCCCTATGATACCATTCATTCCAACTTATATTAAAGAAAGGAATTGGGAACATAGTGAAGATGCTTCAAGCCATGGGAACATGACCAATAAGATGCTAATCAAGCTAGATAGTAAAAAGTAAGTAGTTAAACTTTCCCATCTATCCCTATGACGTGGCGTTTGAAATTGGAAAGATATTTGTAAGCAAGTATGTTGAGCCTTAGCCATCACAGGGTAAATTTCTTAAATCATAGTCGGATTTATGGTTTGGTGAGTTCAAGGTAAGTACTTTGATATATCTATAAATGTATTCCTGGTGATAATGTTATAATTGTTTTGATGCTTTTGATTTTGTAGAAGCATTTCTATTGGGCTCAAAAGCATGACTTTTAGATTAGGAAGAATTGTGAGGAGAAAAGGGGTAGTAGATTGAAGGACACATTTAGGTAGCTAAGAGAAGAATTAGAGGCCAGATTGGTTGTCTAACAACATTTGGAAGTCACTTAGAGAATATTAGGCTTTTGAAAATTTTCTCATGATGAGTGCACAAGCAAAGAAGAATCGAAGCAGTGACCAGGATGGCTCAGGTCCTTCTTTGCATACCTATGGTTCGATCCCATTAACTGAGCAAAAGGAAAATTCGATAAGTGGTTGATTAATTTTTACATTTATTTCTATAGTTTTTACAAATGCTAAAAACTCTTTTCCTAACCTATTCGCATAACGTACAGACATAGAAGCTTACTAGGGAGCCAACTGCAATGGAACTTTTTAAAGACACGCATTAACATGACAAGGGCAACACATGGGTTGATAAGAAGTCTGAAAAAACATGTGTCAGCTTCTTTTGCTTTTTTGTTGTTTATGAATCATGTCATTTTTTCAATTTTCATGGTATGTTTGTAATGTGCAATAATTTGAATCCTATTTTGTGGACGAAGTATCTACAGAAATGGGAACAAATGAGACACTCCCAATCTTCAATATACCCTAACTCTGATCTATCTAAAATTCCATTTAAGACAGAGCTTTGGGTTCAAGGAAATTTAAACAAAAAGGGTCGTATTTATGGCTTAGGTTTAGAAGGGGTGAAATTGAGGCATGTGTTCAAGTCCTCAGCAACATCCAAGAGGATTAAAATTAGGAGCCTGATGTGCGAGAGACAATCACTCTATTAAACAATGAAATAACTTCAATGGAAGAGAAAATCATGGAACGGAAGAGAGAAACCATCATTTAGAAGACAAAGTCATGATGTTGAGTGAACAACTTAGTGCGATGCAAAACACACTAAATGAGTTCATCAAATCTCAACAAGCATCTGGCTTTGGCTCTAGATCTTTCTCGCCCCCTTCTTTGCGCCCTTGACATCACCATTGCTCTGCTCCTTATGCCCCTCCTCCTCCTTCTCCCCATCAACCCAAACACTATGATGATGATGATGTTGATGATGATGATGGTAATGATGATGACAATGGGCTTGATTCAGGTGGTGAGAATATTGGGTATGATTAGGACCCTAACTATAACTATTTCGACTATTAGGGCTTACAAGATTTGTCTATGTTGAACATAGCATGATTGTGTCATCCAATTGCTATGTTGTTGGATTACTATGGTTTTAGATTGCTATAGTTTTACAAAACTTTATAGTTGTGGTTTTGCAAGTTTGAACTAGAACTTTGGTATGATTGTGTTGAACTTGTTCATTTATGCACTTGTGGTGGATGAATCAAATTAACCATGTGTGGTGGTTGTTGCCAAATATTTACCATGTGTGGTGGTTGTTGTATATATGACAGTTTCAGGTTTTGTTAATTGTACAATTAGATAATTTAGTTTTGGAATTGCATGCTAAAAAAAACCTTCCGATGGAATTCGATAGAATTTTTATCAGATTTCGATGAAAATCGATGGAATCCAATAATTTTTAAAAACTTTTTCAAAAATAATATGATTTTTCCCCATCTGACAGATGATTCTATCAGAAGCTTTTTTCCTGTTAGTGCTCTATAGGTACGGCAGTCCGGCAGAATGTGTCAGTACGTCGGAACGTGACCAGCAGAATGTGTCAGTCCATCGAAACACCTTCTTGATGGGCTCTATTTTGACAGACATTGTTCGTCGGAATTCTAATCGAAAAATTCTTTTTCCATTGGAAAAAATAGGTTTTTCTGTCAAAAAATCCATTGGAATGATGACGGTATTCAGTAGCTACTCTCTGTGGTCTGTCACTAGCAATAGAGTAATTATCCTCCACCTAAGGCTGACTGGGACTTGAGATGATATAATTGGGCTCATCATAATAGACCTTACTACTAGAATGAGGTAATGTGGATGTAGTAGCTCCGGCTTGAGGTATATTAGCAGCAACCTCTAGCTCCACTTTCTCACTGGCATCTTGTAGATCACCTGTATTAGTAAAAGAAACAGTAGACTCTTTTTTAGGAGAAAACATAGCAGTTTTATTGAAAGTAATATCCCGACTTTGAATGATCTTTTTGGAACCATGACACCACAAACTGTATCCCTTAGACTTGGATGGATAACCAAGAAACATGTATTTGATAGCCATAGGGGCTAGCTTCCATCATTAACATGAGCATAAGCAGGACATCCAAATATTCTTAAAATGGAACAGTCAATGGGATTGCTTTACCAAATTTCTTCTGGAATTTTGAAGTCAATAGAGGAATGTGCGGGCCGGTTCAAAAAATAACAGCCATAGAAATAGCCTTGGCTAAAAAACACAGTGATGCCATAAGCCAGCAGTTGGAGAGCATACAACAACCTCTCTCAAGTAGAGTCCGATTAATAAATTCTACGACCTTATTTTATTAAGGCTTCCCAACCAAAGTTTTGTATCTAGCAATACTATGAATGGCATAGAACCCATTGAAATCTGTCTCACAAAACTCAAGACTATTATTGGTCCTAAGCTTCTTGATCTTCCTCGTGTCTAGTTCTGAAAAAGAGCTTTGAACTTCTTAAACATAGAAAATGTTTCATTTTTATGCTTCAAAAATTCAACTCAGATTGTATGAGAGAAATCATCCACAAAAGTTAAAAAGGAACTCTAGAGGGACCCACAAATCATAATGAATGTAATCTAGGATGCGCTTGGTATGGTGGCAGTAGAAAAACTGATCTCTTTTGCTTGACAAATACATAATGATCACAAAAGTCAAGTTTACCTATACCTTTGCTACTAAGAAGACCACTCCTGCTTAGGAAGCTAATACCTCTCTCGCTCATGTAGCCCAAGCGAGCATGCCACAAATTAGTGAGATCAACATTGGATGAGGAAGTAGTGACAACAGTAGAATCTATCACAGTGGAGCCTTGTAGAATATAAAAACTACCACGCCGCACACCTTTTATAAGAACCAATACACCCTTAGAAACCTTTAAAACTCCACCTTCAGCTGAATATTTACACCCATTAGACTCAAGAGTGCCAAGCAAAATAAGCTTGTACTTCAAATCAGGAATGTGACAAACATTAGACAAAGTCCTCACAATGCTATCATGGGTTGTGATTCGAATAGTGCCAATGCCAATAACATTACATTGAGCATCATTAATGATAAGCACAATGCCTAAATCTAGCAGCCCATTTGTTAAAAACCAATCTCTATGGGAACACATATGATAAGTGTAGCTAGAATCTAAAGCCCACTCAACAACATAACTATTATCAGTGGTGGTAACACATAATACATCAATGTCTGACTCAGAGTCAACGATAGAAGCTTCAGTGGATTTTTGAGGTTGTTTGTTCTTCTCAACTTACTGCCTTCTTGTTTGTCAATCTATAACACTCATCAACTAAGTGCCCTACTTTCCTACAATAATTGACAAACTTGTTGGATCCGCATTCGCTAGACTTTGACTGAGAGTTTCTGCCATTTGTACCCTCTTTTTCCAAATGTTCTGCCCCTTATAGACAATCCCTTAACTTTGTCATTCAGAAGGAATTCAAGGTGAAATTTCTCTTTGGGCAACAAATTAGCCTAAACATCCTTAAAGGATTGTGTATGATTGTTACTATATAATAAGATTTCTTTGAAATGCTTATAAGACGTGGACAATAAGACTACCAACAAAATTGTTTCGATGTCATTCTCAATTTTCACATCCGTACTCTCCAAATCAATAACAATGGAATTAAATTTGCCTAAATGATTTTGGGTGGGAACACCATCAGCCATAGAGAATATGTACAAATGTTCTTTGAGACGTATTTTGTTGGCAAGACTTGTCATGACATATAATGTCTCCAAAGTAAGCCAAAGATTCACTGTCGTAGTCTTGTCAAGGACTGCATGAAGGACATAAGGCCCCAAGCTTAATTAAATCACAGACAAGGCATTTTTATCAAGCTCCTCCCACTATTCATCGATGATGGAGTCGGGCTTCTTGTCTTTTCCACAAAGAGCTTTCTTTAATCCGTTCTAAGTAGGAACGACCATCAATTGGACTCGCCAAATATTAAAAATTATCTTGCCATCCAATTTGGGAATATCAAATTTCATGATGGTTGATATCCTTGGTTTGTGCTCTGATACCACTTGCTAAGATCCAAATTTGAATTGGATGCAATAAGAATCACGGAACAAGATAAATATAAGAAGATAAATAAATTGACACCAAGAACACCGAATTTACGTGAAAACTCCAAATCAGAAAAAACCACGCGAGGAGATAATTAAAAAATCCACTATAAGATAGGAGAATACAAAATTGATCTCAAAGTGATACAGCTAAGTAAGAGATTAATAAAAGTGACTATAAATTCACTCAAAACACTCTCTCATAAATGTAAAAATAGTGGATGAATTTTGGTGTGTAGCAATCATGTAGATTATAATGGAAAATTTTTTGCATGAATAGATGAACTTGATTTTGGTCCCTTTAAATTGCAATAAAGCTAGCCATAACCTTCCTTGGTTAATGCTCTACCATAAAATTGGCCATAACCTCCCTTGGTTAATGCTCTGTAATAAAATCATAAATAATACCTAGTAAAATGCCGCATTCGGTAGGACAAAAACCACATGACCAAAGATAGTAATTGATTATCTCCAAAACCAAGGTACAACTTCATGGAATTGAACAATTAAAATAATCACATGCCAACGTATTTTGGGCCACACACCCAACATGATGTACATACTAATCAAATCTTAAAATTCAATTTAAAAAATTCTATATCTTTCATACTTCTTACGTTGGCTAATTATAATAGAATTATGCTAAATCCTCTTAATAATGTGACGTGTCACCTAATTTTAAATGTTGATTTACATATTAGTCAAAGTACTCGTCGTTAATACAAATTATACTCCCATTATCGCATTTGTATAATATGTCTATTCAATAAACAACAGTCACACTCACACCAATCTCTTGTGCTAATTCTGCAAAAGGCTTTTAACATTACTTATGTGGGTAGCATCTCCACATTAGAGAGACATACAACATTCATTTTTTGAATACATTTTCAATTGTCGATTTGTGCATTACACGTGGTAAGAGCTAGTGGATTAATTTATGTTCTATTTATTCATACCATTTTTTTAAAAGTTTGGTAAATTATCCACACATAACATGAGAATAATCAATACCTAAATTTCCTTATGGATACACCTCATCATTAATTTGCCTCTAAAGATGTAATTTATTTTAGAAGTGTATTTGAAACTAGAGTAATTTAATGGAAATTAACTTAGATATTTCTTTTTTTTAATTTTTTCTATAAACTAATTGGATTAAGAAAATAAAAAGAGTGGCTGAGAATTAATTGAAAGTTGACTTATTTTAGATAATATAAGGTTTTAGCTAAGAGAATGAAATAAACAAGAAAATGAGATTTGTACATTTCTGTGCTTCTGTCAAATTTCACTTTGAACATACATTTGTAATTAATGGGTTTCTTCCCTAGTGGCAATTCCTTAACACTCCATGTGTTGCTTTCTTAAAGGCTTCAATTTCTTTGGTCATGACTTCTCTCCATTTTGGTTCCTTCACTACCTCATGAAAACATCTAGGTTCCACAACTTTAGCGATAGCAGTTAAATAACATCTATGCACTTAGAAAATTTATCGCAAGTAACATATGAGCTATGAGATAAGGTTTACCTAAGGAGACATTAGAGAGTGAAAGTGAAGCCTTTGTTGATGAAGAAAGGTCTCCTAGATATGCTTAATAACATAGATAATCTTCCAAATGACCCGAGGCTCTGTGAATCCTCTTTTCACGTTGCGGAACTGCTGGATAAGCGCTCCCCTTGTTCACCGAATCACTAGGCTCCTGCAGCCCACTTTGTATGGCAGCCTCTCGCGGCCCAATTTTAGTGACTACCTCAACCACGAAGCTTTTAGATTTGGTTGGCCCAACGCTCTTACCCAAAATATTTTGAGTTTGTAGGTTCAACCGGGCTGGGCTATTTTGGCTCACAAAATTATCAAAATTATCTTCAATAAAAACATTATCTTACTGCCCAAAATTGAGTATTTCATTACCCTCTTTAACTTGTTTTTTGGCAAAAGGAAAAATTTCCTCATGAAAAATCGCATCACAACTCACAAATGTATCTCCAGTTTCTAAGTTATAGACATTCCACCCTTTATTTCCAAGGGGATATCACATGAAAATATACCCGCTATTTCTAGCACCAAATTTATCTTTTGGCCTTTGAAGTTATAAGCATAACAAAATGACCCAAAGATATTCACATGATCATAAGAAGACTTAACTTTAAATAAAATCTCATAAAGAGTTTTCCCTAAGAGGACAACAGATGGTGTTCTATTAGTCAGGTAGGCATTGGTCAAAACACAATCCCCCAAATCTCTATGGGAAGATGAGCTTGAAATCTTAGGGCCCTTGCAACATTCAAGATATGTCAGTGTCTTCTTTCAAACCTACCAATTTTTGCTGAGGAGTGTGTGCAACTTGCTTGATGAATAATTCCTTTCTCTCTACAAAACTTTTTCATGGGCTTAGCGAGAATTCAAATTCATTATTACTCCTAACAACTTTCACTTTAGCTCCAAATTATGTGTCAACCATAGCACAAAAATCCATCAAAAGTTATGATGCCTCACTCTATTTGTTCATTAAATAACCTCGATACTCTAATTAGCATCATCAACTATAGTGAGAAAATATTGAGCACTGGAAAATGATATAATATGATATGCACTCCAAATGTCATAGTGAGTAAGATCAAAGCATTCATCGCTTTATTGTCCCTAATAGGAAAAGACATAAGAGTCTGTTTGGCACGTCAACACACATCACATAAATCGCTTTCCTTCTACTACTACCTATACTAGCAAAATTAGATAGAGCCTGACTTGAAGGATGCCCTAATCTGTAATGCCATGTATCATAGAAAACCACCTTGTTAACTGGAACATTTCTAGGAAGTGAATTCTTCAAATAAAATGGACCCCTTTTTCTTGGCTCACGTACTCCAATTAGGCTCCTCGTGGTAAGGCCCTATATCACACATAACATTTTAGTAAATCTTACATCGTAAAAATTTTCATCAATTAATTGTGCTATAGATATCAAGTAACAATTTAAATCGGGAACAAACAAAACATGATTCAATTTCAATTTTGAATTCAAGATATTAACCCCTTTTTGTAGCCAAGGTCTTGTTCCCATTAGGTAGCTCTATGGGCATTGGTCATATGACATAACGCTTCGCAATTGAGCGACCAAATTTTCTTACCTGATAATTTACATGTCTAGACTTTGAAGTTTTAATAAGACTCAAAAGTCTCTGTAACTACTTGAGATTGAACTCAATCGTGGTTGTTATGGCATACATCTCCTTAGCAAAAGCTACTGCATCACCCTGGGCCTGTGCAACATTTGCTGATTTTTTCCTCAGCTTTTGCTCGTACTCCTCTAACCTCCTGGTTGGCCACCACGAGTTTGTCTGATTCTATCGCCGCCTCCATGGTTACCCCACCTAGGCGAACAACCAATTATTTCAAATAATTTGCTTCTTCATGCCCAAGTTTCCTATATATTTGCAATTCATCTTTTTGCCTTATATAGCATTTGGTCAAGTAATACGAGACACAACAAAGGTAACCATGTTCTCATGCTTTGCGTCTCAGTTGATCATTATCTTTTCATGGTTCTCTTCTTGCTGAACCATATTAAAAATTTTTATCAATTGACAGAAGATGATCTAACTGGTCTAAGGTAAAAAGCTAACTTTGGAATGTGGAATAATCATCATTAACATCAAGGCCCATTAAAAATTAATGAACCTTCTCTTTCATTCATCTTGACTATCTTCTCCATAGCTCCACACTTGTAACCTAGAACCTTGACATAGTTGTCAGGTTCATTCCACAGGCCCATAAGCCCTGAAAAGAACTCCTCCAGTTCCTATTTATTTTGTTTCCAGGATGCAATCTCAGCCTTTAACTGATGGATTCTCATAATGTTAGGGGCGACACACCATTTTGGATATTATCCAACATCCTATGTGTTAAGTCAACATAAGTAATGCTCATGTGAAGCTTTGGATCAATCACGTTCATGACCCATGGCAATATCTGCAATTGACCATCTCCCAGGAATTAACTTCATCTGAGTTTTCACTTGCCTTCATCTTCCATTTTGTTATTGAACCATCGATGAATCCAAGTTTGTTCTTCGTCTTCAAGGCGGTTTTAACAACCTTCTTGCACATATCATGATTTTCCCTATTAAACGGGATCGATACACCACATGAGGTGAATCAGAAGGATGAAGAGGGAGATTTATTGTCTACATTGATGTTTTGGGTTTCTCATCTTTAGCTTTCTTATCCTTTGTTAGGGAAAAAACGATGATCTTTTTTGGGAGTCTACAATTGCTCTAATTCCATGAAACAAGCACGGTTTGAGGCAAAAAAGCCAATCGCCATCTCCCTTCCTCTTGGCTGAATAGCCTTCTATAAACAAAAGTTATATACAAGCTTGGTTTTGATAAACCTAACCCCAACTTATCTAATAAGGAAAAGCAAATAATAGAAAATCTATAAACAAAATATTTGCAATATTTTTTATTTCTTTAATAGAGAAACATTTTTGAGCAAAATATATACATCTTCAATTGAATCCTTTCTCCATCTGCCTTTACCTATCAACTTATCCTTCAATTTAACTAATGCCAAATATAATGCAGATTACTATTGTTTTCTTTTGTGGTCAACATGATCCATCTGTGAGCCTCATCACAATAGCAGGTCTCATCATAACAGCAAAATAAAAGTAGGCCTATACCTATTATCTAACTCCAAAGACCCAATTCTACACCCAATGAGACCAGTAGTGGATTTTGAAATTTTTCTTTGTGGGGTCCATCAATAATAACGAGTCTTTGCACATGTTCGCAATAAATAAACATCATAGGGAAAAATGAAAATAAAAATTTTATATAGGTGCACAAATCAGTGTATTCTCATTCCCTTGTTGAGCTAAACCGCTCTTATTAGATCTACTCTCATTCTCTAAGCTAGTCTTCGAATGTTTTATTTCAACACAAATCAGCCTAACGTGTAAGATTTCAACTTTATTTTTTAAGTAGAGGATGTACCATTCTTGAATTAAATACATAAATTATGAATTAATATATCTTCAATTATTTAATATTTATAAAGAACTAGTAAAAGAAAAAAATCATCAAATGGCAACCAATGAAAAGTACCAGAATAGAAAAAGAACCAAAAAGAAAAAAAAAAAGTAAGCTAGATTACCAACATTAAAATTTAACGCCGACATTTGCATACAAACGCTTAAATTAAAAACCACTAGTAAAAGAATTGTAGAATACACGAAATTATCAACTTTTTTTAAGATTGTTGATGTAATTTGCTGATTTGGGCTCATGGGAAACTCGACGTAATAGAGAACTAAAAAACCAATGGCAAAATTTAAGTGAATAATTCAAAACAGCGAATAATTCTGGCCATATAAGTTTAATTGTACGAGAAATTTAGAGACAGAACTTGCGAAAGATATAGAAAAATAGAGCCATAGATATAGAAAAAGGTGGGCTGGCAATGGGGAACAAATAAAGCAATGTACATGGAAAAAATTAATGTTGGATGGAGAGATTGTGTTGCAGCTGTATTAGAGTTGTCATTTCGGGCGGACGGATTAAACACAGGTCGGGTGTATTTAGGTTCGGGCACAATATGGGTTTGGTGTACTTCGGGAGAAGGTAAAATACGGGCGGATGCATTTCAATTTTGTAGGTTTTGGGTCGATTTAATAGGTTTAGTGCGCCTTTTTTGCGAGTTGTGTTTTATTTTATCATATTAAAAAATCGACAAATTTTTTACTTAAAGTTGTCCATATTTAATGAAAAAGCGTTGTAATAGTAATTTTTTAACAGAAAATTGTCCATATGTGAACGTCATGTATGCGCAGGCGATGAGTCACATCACCTTTTGATTGGTTGGGTTGGCCCATGCATTAAAATAATGTCAATAATAGGTACAGACTACTTGTGGGTTAGCCCATCTGGATCATGTCAATGGATCATAGTTACGATGCACTAATGACTGATTTAATAATTTGATAATTTTGTTAACTAACCTACCATTGCTTAAACATACATACTTCATTAATTGATAGTCCCTAACAAGAACACGACTAACCCATTGCCCACCACTAGTATCATAGTTCAAATCTAATTAGAATAGAAACAAAATAAAAGGAAAGTAGCTAGAGAAGTACAAAATATTATAATTATCTTTTAATTATATAATATCAAAAATATTGATTACTACAAAGTAATATTATTTAAAATATGAGTATATATACTCGTTTCTCTAAAAATGTAACAGTATCACTTGCGTAGTTTTAATGTCTGCCTTATTTTAAATTGGTTTTCTTAAAATGAGATAGTTCCTTTTGTAAAGTAATAAAACTAGAATGTTATTTCACGCATTGTATCTCCATTTTTCAAAGTTATCCTTAAAAGTTCTATACAATGTTATCTACGACATTTAAGGCGGAAAAAAAAAGGCTACTATTATTTAATTTGTGAAAGAATATGATAAGTATATAATGTTTCTCTAAACAATTCGATACAATGAGTGACCATTATTGTAAAGGGTGATAAATTAAGGAAAAATTAAAAAAAAGCATATAATGTTTGGATCAAATGGGCGGGTTTGGGTTCGGGTTTGGGTCAGAGTTGACTTCCTAATTTGTGGTTTTTCTTATTCGATTTATTTTAGGTTCTGGTAAAAAAAAAAATTTGTTGTTCAAAACTCGAAATTTTCGGCAAATTCGGACAAGTTTTTGGGATCAGGTCAGTTTTTGCTAAGTTTAACTATGTATCTATACCTTTGGTTTATACAATGGGGTCCACACTACACTAATATATATATATATATATATATATATATATATATATATAATATATATATATATATATATATATATATATGTATATGTATACACCACACACACACATACATACACAGACATGAGAGGTTTTTTTTTTTTTTTTTCTAGTGGAGTCCGGGGACCCGTACTTTCAATGTAGATCCACCACTGGGTGAGACTCAGAATAAGGTTAGTTTAATATTTAGCAGAACTCCAAACTTGGACTATAAAACCGGACAGAAATCTAATTAATTTGAGTTTGAAATTGACTCAAATTTAAATCGTAGGACGTACATCTCAAGGTGTAATCACTAATGGGGATAATTTAGCAAGTGGATTAGAACATGGCAGAAAGAGGAGAAACACGGACTCGTGTATATATTGTGTACACCGTCTGACCTCCTACTAATGCTAGGGAGTCAACTAATCTCGCACCGAATGCAGTTAAAACCATTGTATAATCACTTGCGTCAAACTAAAAGCACAAAGAGCAAAGCGCAAAATTAAACTACTATCAATTAGTTTGCTGTCATTGCTCAGATTCCATCCGTTTTCTTCTGTCCCAGTGGATTCCGTAATGCAATTTAAATATAGTGTCTATAGAACATGCATAGAAGAAGGAAACCACGAGGGTTAGGTAACAAAAGGTCAAATTGGAAACTTTTTATAATTCCCCACCATAGCTGTCGGATCATTTTATCATCTTCCTCTACAAAACAATGCATTAAAAAAAAAATTATAGTAGTTATTTAAGGAAGTGTTATATATATATCACCTTCATTTTGACGAGTTCTCATAGTTCTCTTCCTTCTCCACATTGAGCAACTCTATTACTTATAATTTGTTAGTTTCATTAGGAAAGAAAAAGAGAAGAAAATGTTGAGTTTAGTTGTGGGAAGCATGGCAATTTTGGCCGCGTTTATGGATGTTGCTATGGCAACAAATTATACGGTGGGCGCTCCAAGGGGTTCATGGGATACAAGTACTAATCTGCAAGCATGGGCGAAGTCAAAAACTTTTAATGCTGGTGATAACTTATGTAAGTGTTTATCTTTAATACATCCTGCACTTTATGTCACATTGGCTGTCAACTTGTCAATTACTGTAATTGATAGATTTTCTTACAGTTGATGCAGGAGACTCGTTTAACTTTGGTTTGATACTATAGCACATATAGTTCCCTTGTGCTCAGATTTTTTTTTTTTTAAAAAAAAAAATATTACGTACGCAAAATACATATTGTGGGCCAAAGGGATAGCCAATTATGTTGGTCTAGAACATCTTGTCGTGTTCAGATACAGAGATCATCAGCTATTATGAATCGATTTAAGGGTTCATTATCATTATTGAGGATCCACTTTTGATTTTTGTTATTGTTATTATAATTCAATAATTGAGTTCTACAAAAAAAATTCAATAATTGAGTAACTTTACAATTGTACATACAGAAACCATTGACTGCCTACCATTAATAGCCATAATATTAAACCGAAAGATAAAATGGTGATAGATTGTCCGACGGCCTAAACCATGTGATGAAGTAACAAAATAACTTCTTTATAAGTTACCAAGCCAGTAACTTCCGTATCTGGGATCCAAGCTGGTAATGTAAACCGTCTGAATGAAAATTCATACCATTGGAATTCCAGCCTTAACCACTAGGGTTGGATTTGTTGGCTTTATTTAGCTAGTATGATATTTATGGATAAGGCATCCCGTCCTCTCTAAACGGAGGGCAAAATCAAGGAGTTAATATTGGGTATTTTTCCCCCTAATTTTTTGGGTTTTATGTTTGGGTGGTGTGGTGGTTGAGCAACTGGGCAGGGTAGAAGTTTCAACAAACTTCTTGATGAATTCTTCACAACGATGCCAAGAAAATGAGTTCAAAATTGTTCAAATTCACCCACTAATTAACTCAACTTAGAAAAGTCCACAAGTGATGTCTGACAATGAATATGAATATTATGAAACATCAGTTTTCCAATACGCGCCAACCCACGACGTAGTGGAAGTATCCAAAGCTGACTACGATACCTGCAAGACAAGCAACGCCATTCTCAGAGACAACAGCGGCACCACAGTCGTCCCTCTGTCTGAACCAGGCAACAGGTACTTCATCTGTGGAACACCAGGACACTGCACAACCGGCATGAAATTGGCTGTCAATGTCGTCCTTGCAGCATCATCACCAGCTCCTTCAGCTTCTCCTGCCTCTGCGCCTTCAGTAATTCCTGGTGTGGAGGGCCCTGTCAGCGACTTGACGAGGCCCCCTGTTGGGTCTCCTTTGGGAAGTGCTGCTGGATCTCCGGTAGCATTGTCGCAGCCATCGGCTCCCTCATCAGCCACCAGGGGCAGTGTTTTGAGCTATCTGGTTGTGGCTGTTGTTGGTGCTCTTGTTCTTCAGGCTTTGTCCGCATGATGGGAGGTGCAACTTAGCTTCCTGTTTGAAGTATCAGCGAGTCGTGGTTGTTGTTGAGATTGTTTATTTGTTGTTCGTTGTCAATGGGCTGTTTCATTTTTTTAACAAAAATGTTCCGATTCTTTCCTATTGTATGCAGTGACATTCATTGAATAAATACTATAGCACCTTTGGAATTCTAAGCAATTCAGCAGGGAAACATTCGACAACTTCAAATGAATTGCACCCAATTACCAAATAAAACCGATGAACAGTAATGCCCACTTGATAGATCAAGCCTTCCCTACCTAAGGAAAGGCCTGCTTGATCCCCAAAAGGCCACTTGATTTGACCAGAACTGCAATTGACTTAAACCAAATAAAACATGGCTGAAATATATTAGACTGACCAGTATGTCTCAGACAAGTTTTTTAAGAAACTTGTTAGTTTTCAGTTAAACTGACGACTCCCAAAAAATTGACCTGGCCCAGTTCCCCTCTAACATTAATACAAACGAAAAAGGAAACCTACCCCCTTCTATGGAACTCACAGGGTGACTCTTTGTTCACCTGGAGCCATAAGCCTAATTGACGCTGTGCTGAACTCTCTATAGGTTTGAAAGAAATATATTTCATTATAGTGCCCGGTTATCAGTGCACCAAAGGCAGAAATTAGAAGACGTCATTGGCTTACATAAATGATGATACATAACGTATACAGATGACAGTAGCATGAGAAGTATCTGCAAAGATCTGTATGTAATAGGACGAGGAGTACTAAACAGTTCGCCATTTCCTGCGAAGTGACACTGATGCTCCAATGACAATAGATTAGTCCCTGGAACTTGTGATTTTCTTCATTTCTTTTATTTTTAGCAGTGGATGAGATCACAGAATTCTCGGCTCCCTAAAATTAAAGCGTGCTTAAACATACAGCATCAGCAATGTCACTTAAACAGTCTACAAGGGAGCAATTTCTGAACTTCAAATGTTTTGCTGGTTAATCACAAGATACATATCAAGTACATGCCTTTTGCAGATGTGAGAACTCTAAAGCATTTTAGACTGAGTTGAATTGAGCAGGCTTGTTTGCACATGTGCATAAAACCATTTTGTATATGGAGAAGAAAATTTCAAGGTTTACTCGTAGGATGCCCTCACGTCTTACTTGGTTTCCATGTTTCATATGCTCCATTCGTGATTCAAATCATGCATGTATATTGAAGCATATTTCACTAGTAAGGATCTGAAAGCCAGTGAGTGTATGTGAAGGACTAATGTTATGAGCACATTGTGGCATGACTTAGTGCTTGGTTTTCACTACCGAAATGTTAAACTCAAAAGTCAAAACAACTGCATACAAGTTGGGTATATGCTATGTTACATGGACTCCGGTATGGGGTGTCTGACAGAGGTACGGATCTTCCAACAATGCTTCAATAGTTAAAAGTTGGAAGATTAACTTTAGAAGATAGGGAAACTATCCAAAATTTGCACACAGATATGAGGACTCATTATTTTACATATGGAAGTTGCAATTTCAAGTTAATCTTCCAACAATGCTTCAATAGTTAAAATGTTGTCCACTTGTCAAATGGTTGAACATTAAAGATCCATTAAAATAATACTAAACAAAGAAGGAAAAAGGCCATATATTCCTGATTTTTTCATCCCTGCTGCTTTAGATTTTAGATGAGGGTCTGACACGTATTCCATGTCCGCAGAATGTCGTGTCCGACACGGGTATGGTGAGGCAAAACAGAGAGTTCGTGTATCATAGGGTTCATGTAACTGATACAAACATTAGGGAAAGGGTTCTGCCTCCATAAACAGGAGCTCTTCAGAATTGCTTTTCTTTTCTCTCTTCTCTCCTGCAAAAAATCATTATGGATTGAGCTCATATACGTTAGAAGATGATGAAGTGCTTCGGCTCAGCCCACCTCACAGTTTAGCCACTTACGACCGGCCCATATGTACAACTAAAGAAGATAACCATATGAAATCTCAAGGTCCATTTTTTGGCCTCTGGAGTCAGGAAATTACAGCCTCAAACAATTTTCAGGTACTTGTAAATAGGGACTCACGAGCTCACTGGTGTCCTTGGTGTAGGTTGCTACAAGACGGCTCTGTCAGGGAACTACTCATCCTGACCATTCACAGTGCAATTCAACTAGCAATCTATTGAGGGCCTTCTCCATAATCGAACATTTCATCCTCATTGCCCAATTTCTGCTCTGTAAATCATCATTGATGTCACATCGAGGGAGGTCACATAGTCCTTACCATCTTAATTACTAAAATTGATTTCATCAGAAACAATTTACCCTGAACAAACTTGTATGTTTGGATGACGCCTACTATGGATAAGACTGCACAATTGAATTCTGAAGTAGTTAGCTGTACTAGCTTAAAGTAGCTAGATTACAAGTTGGATGACAGCTACTAGGGATCGGATAATAAGGTGATAGAACTGAATTTGGAAGCAGTTAGGTAGCTTAAACAAG
Source organism: Carnegiea gigantea (assembly GCA_029747015.1). Taxonomy (NCBI): domain Eukaryota; kingdom Viridiplantae; phylum Streptophyta; class Magnoliopsida; order Caryophyllales; family Cactaceae; genus Carnegiea; species Carnegiea gigantea. The sequence goes on from JAKOGI010001245.1 coordinate 115,254, forward strand.
AATACAAGTTGGATGACGGCTGCTAAGGATCAGACGATGAAACTGAATTCCAAAACAGTTGTACTATAGATGAGATGATAAAGCTGCATGAATAGCGCTGAAGATGACAACTGAATCGAGGTGGTAGTCAGGCAGAATTGGGTGGCCTAGGTGTCGGCTTCCAGCGGCGACAACTGTCCAAACATGAGTTGGTCGATTCTGCTAACAGTTACAGATGCAACAGAATAAAAAGGGGCGTGTTGAAGCAGAACAACATGAGAAGCAAAGAGAGCATATGACAAGCAAACCAAAGCTCTTGGATCGTTTGGAAAGCAAGGCTCATTCTACAACTCAGATTCGCACCCTCTGTAAGTGTGTTGAGTTTGCCGCTTCGTGATAATTTGAAATAGGCTCTGCATAAGGTGATCGTAATAATGAAGGTTGATTGTCTCTAACTACGTTTATATTTCCAATGTTCACCAGCCGTATATAATGACAAACTTAGACCCTATTTGGTAAACAACTGTTAGTTTTTTATATTAGCTGTTAGTTATTAACTGTTTGCATTAGCTTTTGAATTAGCTTTTTATACAAAAATTGTTTGGTGAAATTAACTGTTTCTAACAAAGTTATGAAACAAAAAGCTAATTCTCAAAAAAAACCTCTTCAAATTAGCTTTTTGAACCCCAAAAATTTCTCCAAAAGCTATTTTATCAAACACCTAAATTAGCTTATTAACTAGATCAAATAGTTAGTTTTGGTCCAAAAAAAACTCTTTTTAGCTAAAAAACTCTTCAAAAAGTTGTTTACCAAATACTCCTTTAGTAATCGATAAGTTTAGACCTCTTGTGCACCCTACAAAAGGGTGACTAGACTTTGGCGTACATACAAGTGTCAAGTGGTCAACCAATTGTTAATAAGGGAGATTTCAGAAAGTTACCCATTCATATTTGTTGAAATATCTTCTTGTAATTTTGTATTCAGTGAGTCTTGTATATGAGACTATCTCACAGTGACTTATTCGAAGAATGATTACAAGTGGTTAACTACCATCTCAAATCCAAAAAAAAAAAAACTTGTTATATAAGCGATCTCATATAAATTATTGTGAGATCATGTCACATAAGAATTTGTATTTTATATTTGGTGTTGCTAAAAGAATTATATTTGCAAAATATTTAGTCGCCTTTTTTTTGGTGCTCCAAGAGAGACTGCGCCCCAAATAAATACATATATTGAGAACCAACTAGTGAGACCAAGCCACTCCGGCACTCCGCTATTGTGCCTGAAGAGAAATGGGGACAAAGAAGTGTTTTTTTCGGGGGGGGGGGGGGCGCAACTCCATATAACTCAAAACGATTACTTTTGTTAAACTCTAAGGATCTATTCTTTTCGTGGGTCAATTGTAATTTACCAACCTCAATTCACTTCAACCCACTTCAACTTACTTCAATCTACTTCAACCCACTCGAAAAAAATATCAACTTCAACCCACTTCAACCCACCTCAACCTACTTCAACCCACTTCAACCAACTTTAACCTATCCTCTTCATAATTTTAATAATTTGTAAAGTATCATGTGAGATTTAATCATTCTTGCACCAAAAAATTCACTATACTACTTTTTTGTAAATTATCGTACTTTAGAATTGTTTTATTTTTGTATTTTTTTAGTTTTTTATTTTTAAATTTTTAAATTTTAAATTTTAAATTTTAAATTTTAAATTATTTGTATTTAATTTTTTTTTTTTATTTTTTATTTTTTATTTTTTTATTTTGTGTATTTAATTTTTAATTTTTAATTTTTAATTTTTAATTTTAAATTTTTATTTTTTGTATCTAATTTTTATTTCAATTTTTTAATTTTTTAATTTTTTAATTTTTAATTATAAATTTTGTATATTTCATTTTTTATTTTTTTATTTTTTTATTTTTGTTTTTGTATTTTTTAATTTTTTGTGTTTATTTTTTTATTTTTTATCTTTTTAGTTTTATTCCAAACAAAAGCTACAGAAAATTCCAAAAAAATAAAAAATAAAAAATAAAAAATAAAAAATAAAAAATAAAAAATAAAAAATAAAAATAAAGCAAAAAATAAAAATTAAAACAATAAAAAATAAAAAATAAAAAATAAAAAATAAAAAATAAAAAATATAAATATAAATATAAATATAAAAAATAAAAAAGAATAAACAAAAATTCCACAAAATTTCGATAATTTCATAAATTATTACACATTAATTATATTCTCATTATTTTAATCCACTTCAGCCCACCACATAAAAAATATACCAAATTCAACCCACTTCAACCTACATCAACCCACTTCAACCTACTTCAACCTATTTCAACCCACCTCAAAAAAAAAAAAAAAAATACCAACTTCAACCCATCTCAACTCACCTCAACGCACTTCAACCTACTTCAGCCTTTTACCCACCCAATTTACCCACGAAAAGAATAGGCCCTAATAGTAGTTGGTAAATCAGCTACTTTACTAGACTCTCTGCACATAGCAATGAGATATTCTAATAAATATTCAGTCTTGTTAAACAAGCTATTAACTATATAAATGTCCAGTCTTATTGAATAGGGTCTGACATAAAACTATTCTTCATGAATTTAAGGAAATACGCAATGAGATTGACATCTAAAGATACAACCATACTAGATTTAGATTACAACATAGGAAATCAATTCAAAAAAATAGAAAGCGCCAAAAACCAAATAGCTCACTGACTTTCCTTAGTAGTCTCCTTAGACAGAGTGAATTGATTGGATTAGAAATAAAATGAGGATATGCTCAACGTTATGGAATGAGTGGCCTAGCCATTACATGACAAATTAGCCAAATTTTTAACGAAGAAATAGCCTAGCATTAGTTTGGGTTGGCGCATGGACGTTTGGACTTTTGATCTTCCAATTGATTATTAAGCTTGATCATGTGTTTTTCTTTTAGGATATTATCTTGTTCCTTCTGATGTAGCACATACACAACGCCGTTAGAACTAAATGAGAACAATGGAATACGTTGAAATGGAAGCTTCAATTGTATAGCAAATGATGTCTTAGAATGTGCATACATGTGACATTTGACAAAGAGCATCAAGCATCAAATTAACAGTTGAATATGCCATATGTAAACATACAATTTGTGCTTATTATTTTGAAGTTGGCTAATTTCTTTGACCTTACATAAATACTCTTTTGCTGGCTATTTAACTACATCAGGCATCGTAGCCTTTATGTGTCTCAACATCAAACTTTTCAAATATTTCTTAAACGCGCATAATCTCTGTTTATATCCTGCGTCCTGCTTCTGACACTGTTACATCAAGTGATTGCCGGTCTCAGCTAAAGTCAGACAGATGGCAAACATCTTAAACTACGTGCCTGTCTACGTGATGCTGCCAGTAAGCTAATGTTAATTATATTGCAAGATTCTTAAATTGATTGTCATCTAGCAGCTTGAGGCATAGTGAAATAATATATACTAACTTGTCATTTGCAGTGAAGAGCTTTTTTTCTGGATAGGCATTTATAGTTAGTAAGTTACCACTTCATGGTTCTCCTTATTTAACAGCTTAGTGCATTCGAGACATCAAGTCAGGATACTAAACTATTAATTAAGAAAATTTAGTCATGGTAGTAACTTGTCAATTTATTAAATAAGGGCTATTCTATTATTATTGCACTATATATCTCAGGGACTAGTTTGCTTTCCGTTTTTTTAAATAGCATCACTTACGTATTTGGTGTTTGACAGTTGGGAGTTGTCACAGCTAAGAATGTATTTGAGAACCAAGACGAGATAAGGAGACAACTCTATAAACTGGAAGAGGCCAAAGTAGATGGAGTCATGGTGGATGTATGGTGGGGAATAATAGAATCAAGGGGACCTAAACAATATGAGTGGGGGGCTTACAGAAGCTTATTTCAGCTTGTAGAGGAATGTGGACTCAAAGTGCAAGCGATAATGTCGTTCCACCAATGTGGAGGGAATGTTGGCGATGTTGTGTACATCCCACTTCCTCAATGGGTTCTTGATCTTGGAGAATCAAATCCTGATATCTTTTATACCAACAGGAGGGGTACTAGGAACAAAGAATACCTTACTTTTGGTGTTGATAATGAACCACTTTTTCAAGGGCGAACTGCTGTTCAGGTAATTAAGCACTTAACAAATGATTAAAAGGTACTGATACAGAAGTACTTCTACAAAATATAAGTGGGACTGTTTACCCAATAGCAACTTCAATATAAGAATTTCGTAGACTTTTTTTCTATAGGTTTGCACCAAATGGATTATTATTTTTCAATCCCCGTTTTAACTTTATTGTCTATATTATTGGTCCAGAAGTGGAGAAAGAAAAGACACATTCTAATTCCTTCTAGTTGTTTTAACAGATCTACAGGGACTATATGAAGAGCTTCAGAGAGAATATGTCGGATTTCCTAGACAAATGTGTGATAATCGACATAGAAGTAGGACTTGGTCCAGCCGGAGAGCTACGATACCCTTCTTATCCCCAGAATCAAGGATGGAATTTCCCAGGAATAGGGGAATTCCAGGTGAGAATTCAAATTGGCTAGACACTCCTCTTAATCATATATCTAAACAGTTTCTAAGTTCTAATGTTGGGTTTCTTTTGCAGTGTTACGATAAATATTTGAGAGAAGACTTTAAAAAAGCAGCAGCAGATGCTCAACATGCTGAATGGGATTTTCCAGAGGATGCAGGACAGTATAATGACAGACCAGATGGAACGGGATTTTTCAGAAATAATGGAACTTATGTCACTGAAAGAGGAAAGTTATTTCTGACATGGTATTCGAACAAATTATTACTCCATGGTGATCAAATCCTAGAAGAGGCAAATAAAGCATTCTGTGGCTGCAAAGTTAATATAGCAGCAAAAGTGAGTAATAACTCTTGATTTTTTTTTTAAAAAAAAAACTCATTCGGTTGAAATTCTTTTAGCATATAACTGTACTTGATTAACTGTTAACTTTAAAATGCTGATTAGGTTTCTGGAATACATTGGTGGTATAAAGATTGATGCCATGCTGCAGAGCTTACTGCAGGATACTACAACTTGATAGATAGAGATGGATATCGGCCAATTGCAAGAATGCTTTCTAGGCACTATGGAGTGTTAAATTTTACATGCCTTGAGATGAGAGATTATGAACAGCCTGACTATGCCAGATGTGGTCCCCAAGAGCTCGTCCAACAGGTGAGGAACAGAAAGATTCATAGAATTCAAAGTTCTTGACAGTAAGGTTTTGTTTAGTTGATATATATGTCATGTTTAGTAGGCCACAATGGAATGTTGTTGATAGAAGAAAACTGATTAAATTCTATTATCGGTTACATTTTATTATACTACACTACACTCTACCAAATACAACAATAAGATAGCATGCATCACAACACATGTACTTCCATTTAAGCCTTTCCATGAAAGGGTGAGAAGCCAAAAGGTTTACAAGTATAGCACAGGCAAACTACGCTAGCACGATTCTATAACCATTATATTTATAGGTCTTAAGTGCAAGTTGGAGGGAGAACATTGATGCTGCGGGTGAAAATGCACTCCCTAGGTACGATCCTAATGCTTATAATCAGATCTTATTGAATGCACGACCAAATGGCGCAAACAGAGGTGGTGCACCAAAACTGAAGATGTATGGGATGACCTACCTCCGGTTGTGTGGTCAGTTGGTAGATAATGACTACAATTTTCGGATTTTCAAGATGTTCATGAGAAAAATGCATGCTGATCAGGTAAGAACCTCACTATTATATCATTAGCAAATGTAGAAGTTAAGCAACCTTCCATGATAAAAACATGCATATAGATGCAATACTATCTTCATCTGTTATTGTCAGGAGTACCATCAAAACCCTGAAGATTATGGCAAACACATCTATCCGTTAGAGCTGTCAAAGTCAAAAATTTCGACTGAGGATCTCTTGGAAGCAACAAAACCAATGGGCCCGTTCCCATTTAACTCAGAGACTGATATGACAGTCGAAGGATGAAAGACTACATCTTGTGAAATAATTACAAGCAATATGAGAAAACTAGTACTTTCAATCTACGTTGGAATAAGGAGATCCTGACCTGGATCTTAGAGGAATACTAGTGTGCTTACTCTTGAAATAACACAATGGGTATGCAGGTTATGAATAAATCTACTACATGTTTTACTATCTTAGTAAAACACACAGAACCAGCCTATGTGTAACACCCAAGAAAAATGCGAAATAATCATCCTATCCTTGATGTCTACTCTTATTGGATGTTTATGTTGGACGCAGGTCCTAATATATTATCCATTCTGCGCCATTTGTTAGATTGTGAGCATACCACTTTGTTCTCAATCAATGCTACAAGCAAAAAAAATCAGTTAAAATTGACGCTGTGCTATGGTTAATGGCCCCAAGTATGCCAAAAGATTCATGGTTGTATATATTTATAAAAGTAAAATATTTTCAGCTGGTCTCCTGGATATTCTGAATGAATCATAAGAAACATGGGAGAAACCACTAACATGTAGGTTGAACTTGTTCATAATAAGAAAAAGTGATACACATATTAGAGGGCCAAAAATATATTTTGTGAAGTATCAGTGTAAGAGTCTAAGAGATGATACTATTAAAAAACATACTCTAAATTACATGTCTTTCCACACCATAGATCTATAAATACTCTCAAAGGTATGACATTTCTACTGAAGAGCGAGCCACGATGATGCAAATGACCAAATGACATAATAATATACTCTAAGTACAAATGAATGCGACCAGGGTAAAAGTTTCGTCTTTCAACGCTACCCTAAACCTGAATAAAAAATAGTGAATGCTCTTTTAAGCAATTCAACGCACACGTAGTGAGCGAAGTAGAATTCAATAACACAAACATTAGACAAATAGAATTTAGGGCTAATTCATGATTCAACTAGGCATAATTGGCATTAATCCCAATCACGTCGGGAGATTTAGCTACTAAATATGATGGAAGCTACGACACAATAGTCACAAAATATCATACTAACAACTATTAAAGAATTAAAGCAATAAACAATAGAGAGAGAGGAATTCAGAAAGCAAACTCAGGAATTGGTAAAATGAATGAATCCGAATCTCGAATCCAAGAATAATAATCTTCAAAACACTTGAATGTTCATATCCTAAACCCTAAAACTAATTAAAAAGCTAGAGGAAAGATGTATGCAAAAAGATGATATTCCTGAGTCTCACAAACTATCCATTTAAGCAAATTGGGGAGGCAATTTCACTTTAATGCAACACGAGCATGCTAAACCACATGACACTCTGTGACCTGTGTTAAGAAAATTTTCAAAATAGTGACATGAGTGACACAGGAATGCCAAACAACAAGGCATGTTGTATAACCGTATGGACGTATGGATTTGCGACCTCAAAGATTGAAGGGTTTTGCATGGTTGTGCCTTTCCGCATGGCACCTAATGTCGTTCTTTTCAACATTTGGTTGTTGGCATGAGCATGCATATTGTCGTGGTAGTCCATATGGCACCTTTTTCCTTAGCTTCCCGCTTGATTTCTTTCTTCTGTCCTCTCCTTAGCTTCCTCGAATGTCCAAACCAAAGCTAAAAACATTTGGAAAATAAGAAACTAGGCCAACTTAAGCTATTATGAGGAAAAACAACCAAATTTTTTCAATTCTAAGGCAAAAAATAAAGAAACAATGAAGGATTTAGATAAGAAAAATAGATGAAAATATGAGTCTAACAACTTCCCCACACTTATCTCTTGTTTATCCCTAAATAGGACTAATTCTTGAATGATCAATAAAAAGAAATGAAACTCTAATCATGCCCTACTTAGGCACGACAATAACAACCAACCAATCAAGCACAATCATGCCCTACTTAGGCACAGAATAACAAGAAGCCAATCAAGCACAATCATGCATCAAAAATAGCCATGTCAAGATGTCAAAAATATTTTCAATAAAACACGTACACCACCATCTCTAAATGACACTACCTAAATACCACACACGAAACCCCCATATTAAATCAAATAAGAAGACAAGACGTCCCTCCATAAGTGCTGAGCAAAGTGGCCAGCAGAATCTCACTTTGGGGATAAAGCGGAACACCCATCTCAAAGTGTTTAAATGTTAAATTTGAGTACACTCGATACTCAAACCAATCATACGAACTACCATAGGCTTGATGAAACTCTCAATTCTTCACCATTTGATGCAAAAAGCAAAATGATAATCATGAGGACTTGCAAAGAGGATGCAATGAGGCCAATGTTAAAGGTAGGAAGACAAAAAATATAGAAAAAATGGAGCTATTAGATAAAAGACTAGAGAGCAAGAATACTTCCACAACCAGTACCAAAACTCTAACTTCACATCCAAATTCAAAAATGAGGACAAATCCCCAAAAGACCGCAGGAAAGGAGTTGATACAAACTTATTGAGTTAATCACCATACCAAACACTTTATTCACAACTTCTTCTTCTTTTTTTTCTTTTCACTTTCTTCCATTTTTTTCACGTTTCTCAACTTGCTCTCTCTCTCTTTCTCTCTCTCTCTCTCTCTCTCTCTCTCTCTCTTCAGGAACTAAAACCAAGATATATGTAAATGAAATGGGAAATGCAAAATCTCAACTCAAAATCCCCCAAATCATGAACCGCCATTAAAAACGCTCAAAAAATCAATCAATCCTAAAAGGTTTATTGGATCGATGCCATAAATCCCAAGTTTGGGAGTATTGGATGCCATTAATTCGAAGTGAGGAATCGGATGCCAACGGTCCTAACTTTGGAAGATTTTATTTTCTTTACACTGCCACCGAGTTGAGGTCTCTGTGACTCGGTGTTTGATGACATGTCCATGGTCAAAGCATACATGGCTGATGATTTGATTAAAAAAGCTAATATTTCTTGTTTTTAAATGACATATTAGCCTTGCTCAACTAAAGAAGAAATAAAAAATATCTCTCTCTCCTCTATATTAGAGGAGCTTTTTTGGAAAAAAAACAGAATTCTTAATTTAATTTTTATTTCTGTAATGTAAATTCCCTAAGCATGATATTTTTAACTCTATGGCGGTAGTTACCATTGAATGATGACACGTTCAGATGGAGAAACAGTGACTTTCTAGCAAAGTTCATGTACTTGTGCGACTTCTCTCTCCACTCCCAATTTATAATTTCATAGGTTTCGACAACTTTCTGGCTTTCAAATGAACAATTTCAGTATCAAAAGATGTCACTTGGTTTTAATCAATGATGATATGCCATGATACGCCACATCATGAGCAAATCACAACCACTTTTAAATGTTAGGATTCCAGTGACTATAATAAGAGAGATAAACTCGGCTATGGGTTGAAGTCAGGGGATTCAAAAATCCATTAGGAAAGTCGTCGGTATCTGGCGAGTTCAAGCAAGGGGTCCCCGGACTTAGTAGCCTCCCACAGTGTCACGGGTCTAAGGTTTGAGGCTTGTTTGTGGGTTGTACTTGGGGTCCGAGGAGAGAGGGTAACATGATGGGGGCCATGTGCCGCATGGTGCAATTTGATTGGCTCGTCATGTATTTTTTTAGCTAAAAAATGAATAATGGAATATAAGGTTGATAAAGAAATGAATATCAAATCTATTAAAACAAGAACATCTATTTCCGAAAAAGGAATTAGATTTACGCAAAAAAGAAATATTTCAGATAGGACTCATTGCCACGTGGCATCACCCTATTGGTTGATGTTTTAAAAAATTTCACTCAGAGTACACACATATATATATATATATATATATATATATATATATATATATATATATATATATACCTTATAATAATTAATATTTTATTTGAACTGGGCTCACTTTTAGTTTAGTCAGTTCTTGTAAAAAAAATAATCAATCTTATAATAAATTATGTATATAAGTTGACATGTCATTACAAAACCAAAGTTTGGTTTTTTAGTCAAACGACCAGTCACATAAGCTCCTGTCATTGACATGTCATCAAACCACCAAGTCATAGTGACTCCAACTCATTGCTGGCGTAAGAAAAATAGATACTCCCAAAGCTGGGAGCATTGGTGTCCAATTCCTCAATTTAGAAATGTACGAGTACCTCAATTGGAAATCTCACCCCCTTCGAAATAATTAGAGGATAGCTTAGATGACTTATGAAAGTGGCCTCATGTTCTACTCAAATGATGTCTTTATCATTAGCAATCTTAGATAATTTTTAGCAGATAATTCTATTAATAAATGCACATGCATATATGTATGTACTTAAATTCAACTACAATTGCTTTTCTTGATTTACCTTTATTACCTACTGATTAATCGAGCCCATAATGTTACTGGTTTTCCCTCTTTCTTGAACTCATTGATTTACCCATGTATTTATTAAGCTTCAATCTCAATATTGTTGATTCCTATTTCATTTTCTAGTAAGGGAGGAGTTCTATGTGATAAAGTAAAACTATGAGTTCATTTACTCAATTGATCTATTATTGTTGTGGTTATTATTATTATTATTATTATTATTATTATTATTATTATTATTACTACTACTACTACTACTGCTGCTGTTGCTACTACTACTATTACTACTACTAGTACCACTACTACCATCATTTAGTGTTTTTCCTCCATGCTTCTTTCTTAGCCAATAATATTCAAATTTCCCACTTAAATTGGTTATCTATTAACAAAGGCAACCATGTTGTATAGGCGAAGCTAGCATAGTCAGTCTTGTCTTAAGCTAATTTAGTAATAACTCAAAATTTAGACTGAAAAGATTATTTCTTTGAGAATCCTAAATAAATTTTACTTATACTGGAGCCTATAAGATATATTTGCTTTAACTTATTAAGATTTATGATAAACAAGATAACATAAGCAGCTTAATTAATAATCCATACTAATCCTTACCCCTTACCTTTAATCTCTTGTTTGATTAGCCCAACTTAACCAAGAAAGTTTTCATAAATCACAACGCATACTCAATGTAATCTCTCAAAAGCTACCCAACTTCCTAATTAATTTCAACATCAGAAGTATGCTTATTTATGTCAAAATATAAAAGCCCCTATGTTTTTTTTTTTTTTTGGTTTCCTTTCTTTCTCTCTTCTTCAACCTTGAGCCATGTCTTTCTTTCAAGCTTATTCATGGACAAATAAAAAGAATACAACCTAATCCATTAAGCTCGCTCTTTCAAGATGATACCAAAAGCCCATGATTTTGATTTATTGAATCAACACTAGAGGAGGATAACTCGAAGAGTTCACATCCCACAATTCATTCACTCCCCACATAAGCACTCAGCAACATCTAACCATTTGAACTCAAAATTAACACAATCAACCTTAATATTTATATTAAAACGTTCATCCAAACATAAGATGACATTCTATCAACTCTATCAACAAAAGAAATGAGATTAAGATGAGTTGAGATTCTAACATGAAGAATTAGGCGTTTTAAAACAAAACAAAGTGGAGAGGTGGTTGGGGAAGGGCCGGCAACTGATGGGACTGGTAGTAGTAGTGACGACGCACGACTGCTGGCGAGCAAAGGCTGAGCCACACTTTCATAGGGTGGGGGTGGGGGGTTCTGCCCGTGTGGGAATATAAGGAAAATGAAGTAGAATTAGGCTTGGCTTCCTCATGAATCTTGTGCAGACATTTTTGTGGCTTATTTCATTTTTTTTTCTTTTTTGGCCCCTAAAGTTTAGCTTACTCCTCTCCAATGGTCCTATGCTTAGCTTTTACTTTCTAGTTAGTTTAAACTATTCCGCATTCATAGTTACCTCATTTGTTTTCTTTTGTAAGATTTATATTATTTTCAAATAGATTTAACCTATAATGATTAATATGTACCTTTGTATTCATTTGTTTTGTTTATTCCCAATGTTCTTTCATTTTCATAGCGTACTCAAGCAAGTTATATAAAGTATTCTTAATTAATAACCTCTATGACTAATGTAATTTTAATCATCTTTGTAGATATGCTAATTTATATTCATTTATAGGTATTTAATAATTCTCTATGTAGCATTACCAAATCTTATTTTGAGGCCCCTTAGTTGTCTTAACCTACGATCGAAAAATATTTCAAATGCCAAATTAAAATGCAGTGCTCAACTTTGTTAAATTGAAGTTAAATAAAGTAATTAATATGGAGTAGGTTCAGGCTGTTATAACCTTCACCTCTTAAAATAAGTTTCGTCCTCAAAATTTACAAATTTGAAGGAAGTACTTGATTTACCTCAGAATATGTAAGGATATTTGTTTCTCATATCCTTCTTAGTTTTCATGTGGTTTTTGTTGAGGCATGGTTAGCCCATAATATTATAATTAGAAGAATGCTCTTATTACAGAGTTGTTTGACCTTATAATCAAGTATTTGCATTGGACAATCCTAATATCTGAAGTTTTCAACACCCTATATAGGCTCCGTCAAAGTATTGCGATTTGGGTCTAGAACATACTTTCTATGATGTGAAATATGAAACACTATGCTTATGCTCGAGTCTTGCTGGTAAAGCCAATCTATAAGGCCACCCAGTTTAACTTTTCAATGGGTTCATAGGGTCTGAGGTACCTATGCATCTGTTTCTCTCTAACATTGAACTCCATGACACCCTTGATGCGTGATACCTTAAGGAATACTTTACATCCCCCTAGAGTTCTAATGGTCAGGGCTCTTTTTATTTGCATAGCACTTTTGTCAGCTTTGGATAGTTCGAATAAGCTGTAGTATCTTCCTTAGCTTCTCAGGGCTTTCTTGGTTTAACTTCGGCCCTGTAATCAATGCTATTTAACTAACTCGAATGTAACTATGCATTGTTTGACATTTGACTCTTAGTAGAAGCTCCTCATTTTGTATTCCTTATTGTACTACGTGCCTATTGACGAGGAAATTATCATCTATGTCATGGGTGAGTCTATAATATCTTTTTGGGCTAACAATGAAGGGATATCCTGTACTTTATTATACTACTCCGAACTTGCTTATTTACATAACCTCCTTCATCACACTAGTTAAAGGTTTGTTGGATCTAAATTCCATGTGGAAGACGAATATGTTCAAGAGTAAGAATGATGAAAATGGTAACCAAATTAATTATTATTCTCAAAAAGACATAAATAACAAAATTAGAAATGATTGATGGAGGAGGGTTGTCATGAGATGGCTAAAATAAAGATAGCTATGAGTGTATCTAGAATTCAAAAATAGAAGACTACAAGAGTCATGATTTGCCAATATAGATCACACGAGAAACCAAATGAGAACAAACATTTCTTGAGCCACTTTGATGACAAAGATGAGCATTCTATACCTTCTCAAATAGGATGGGTAGTTAGAATGTTGAATTACAGGTAAAATTGTGTTGTTCTTGAAACAAAAGGTTAAAGTGTCTAAAATAGGGGGACAAAATTATTCACTTTCTTAATGCTATTTTTAATAAGATTTCTCATCGCTCAATCAAGTTATTTAAATCACCATATAAATGAAAATGAATTGGGGTTATTTGAGCCAAGCAATCGATAAAAGGTGGACAATTTATATGGTCTTCACACTATAGGTGTGATTAATGTCAAAATCATAGATATGATACCGTAAAGAATGAAAAAATATGATGGTTAACATAGGGCATATAGATGATGACTGAAGGGAGCTTCGAGGGAGGGAGTTGGAGCCATTGCAGAACAGAATGTTGGTTCAGTTATACTTGGATTAGTAGTTGAATTACAATCAAAACAGTAACAACTGAGTTTCAACAAGGTGTCTTTCTAACTAAAAGTCAATATGATAAGTGCGATAGATTGACATTCTGGGCTTATTGTAAAATGAATTTGTATGAATATGCATTCGCTCACATGAAGCATGCTCAAGCAAAATAATAAGTTTGAATAGAAAAAAATCAAGATCATTTACGAGGAGTGAAATTTAAATGTAAGAAGGGTGGAATTGTAGCAATCAAACATTCACCAACATTAGTAAAAGTTGAATTGCATATGTAATTCAAAATAAGCTGTATGGGCTTATTACTATGAATAAATGGGGTGTAGGCTATATGTATAAGTACACTTCCAGGGAAATGGGGAATGAGACAACGAAAATCATAGATATTGAGATGTCGGAAACATCCTATTTAAGGTCGGATAGGGGTATATTCTTTAGTAAGTAACCAGATTCAAGCACGTGGTTAGTCATGCTGGAAATAAGGTAGTAGTACTCTTAAGGATCCTCAAAACTCCAGAAGTTTGAGGTGAAAAGAGGAAAGTGAATAACATCAAAAATAAACTAATTCTAAAGCTAAGACAAATCAAACATCTATGAGAGTGTTAGAGGAAAGAACATCATGTGAAAGAGAGGCTCTAATTGGCAGAGTTTGGATGCTAATTAATACCTTTCAAGAAAATGGTATGGATTAAGATAACATACAATAGGAGAGAAATGAGTCCAATAAGCAAATCAAAATCACCAAAGGGGAGATAAGTTAATGACTAAGAGTATTGAGAATGTTGTTTATGTAAGGTTTTAGTTAGGAAAACAGATGACATACTAAGGAATGACGGGCAGGGAAATAGTACAATAGGATGGTAGAATAAAAATAATTATAATCGTAAATAAATCAAGAATGGAGGCCAGTAAGAATCCAATGGTTCCAAACATTAGTTACACATGAGGACAGCATTCATATTAATTTGGAAGCCAGAAAAATAGTAAAAATAGACAATTTAGGTGGGGGTCAAATGTTTAAGGGTTGGTCAAATATCACTATTTAGAAAGAATAGAACGTATAAGGTATTTATCTAAGATTCAAATATAAAATCATCCAAGTGCATAAGGTTTCTCTTTTTACGAACCGCTAGGGTTGCAACATTCAAATGACCATTGCTCAGTATGAATTGAAGTGCCAATAACACTATTTCTTTTTTCCAAGTTGAGGAGAATCAAAATTAGGAAGAGGTACAAAAACACAAAATTGGACTTGTACAAAGGTATCTTTTGTCAATTATGAAGGAATCAACATATAGGTTTGTGTGATTACAAGAACAAAAGTCATTATGGTTCCTAATTTATTCTTGAGGATCAAGAGATCAAAAATCAAGGTTATAAAGATGAACAGGTTGTAAGAGTAGTAAAGAGGGAAGTGGTATATCATGTGAAAAATAGGCTAGTCTTACATTCAAAGGGATGCTAAAGAAACTCAGGCAATACTCACAAGAACATATGGCAAACAACTCTAAAAAAGGTTAAGGAAAGGGGTAAAAGTATTACAAAATGGAAAATTTTATTTGATGGCTTGTTTAATTTAAAATCCTCCACAATGAAGGGGAATGATCTTGGGTGTATACAATAGATTTAGGGATGCTGGCAAAAGGACGTAATAGGAATCAAAATTTATTGTAAACAAGATTGGCACCAATTAATAATGAAACAAAGATTACTAGCGAGAACTTGAGTGAAGATAATTAATCAAATGAAGAGGATAACACTCCAACTTGGTAGTCATGATTCCACATAAAGATTAGTGTCATAAAACAATTCAATTGTTCAAAGGGTATTTTGTAAGGGATTATTAAAATAACAAGGTAATTTTGTAAAATAGTAGGTTAGTGGGACTGAAATGGGAATTAGGGTTAGATTATGCTAGAATAGAGTCTATACATGGTTGACACGTATATATGCCTAAAAATGACATTTTATTTTTAATTGCTCAATGATGACAATAAAATCACGACTATGCATTTGGGGGCCAACAAAGTGATTAACAAAATAAGAGTTTAATTAAGGAGATAAGAGTTCAATTAATGGAATAAAACTGGGTAGGAGCGAGAGTGAACAAGCCAATGGGCTTGGAAGTTGGCCAGTTCACCTACATGGGACCCGCCCGGGTTCCTACTTCCTTTCCCTCATTTGAAGTCTGAGTTAGTTTAATTAATCCTAGTCCTAATCCATGGCTGACTAGTCTGGGACACCTAGTCAAATTGGATTCCTAATTAAATTAGTGAACCTATTAAGAGTTAGTCTAATAAGACTAGGAGTTGGCCTCCTTTTCCTCGGCTAATTAGGTTTATTCATTCACTATATGAGGTCAGGATGATCAAGTAATCATCAGCCAACTGAGTTCAGTTAGACACGAGAGATCGTCATTGTGAGTGTTAACAAATTGCGAGGAGTTTTCTACAAATTTGGGAGGTCAAATCCCGAGCCTATTATTGAACTCATTAAGGATTAATCACTTTGTTGGCTTCCCTAGGTAAAACGAGTTGGTTGTCTTGAGGGAAAAATTCTATCTTTCTCCTACCTTTCTACTTGATGACTTTTAATTATGGTTTTGATTTCACCATTGCTAAAGATGTAATCTTTAGATAATCCCTATTCGCTGTAATCTATTTACTTTTGTTTGCATTGGACTTAAAATTAGTATCTTTTTGGGTGGTTTAATATGATTTATACTAATATTTGCATGAGTGTGTGATAGAGCACTCATAGAATGGTTAAAGTTTTGATCTCCCATGTTGAATAGTAGAAGCCATCAATGATGACGGATGATGATGTGATGTACCCCATTGTGTTCTCATGCCATTACCCCTAAATCTAGATCCTCGGTTCAAAACTTAGGAGTCAAGATGGTCCCCACACTAGGGATTACTACGGAGCCTTCCGAAAACCTTTTTGAAGCAAAATTAATTATCCCTTCGGTAGTCCCTATTTGTATGATTTGCTTTAAGAAGTGATAGGGTTTGCAAGTTTTCCTAAGACTCACTGGTGACTTCATTGATCGCATAATGGTTTTACCTTTTTATTCTTTTTTTTAGTTTTCTTTTTTTTTTAAATTATGGCAAAACCACTTTGACCCGAGACAACACACCTGTCAGGCCCAAGAATACGCCCTACTCCAACCTATGGTTCCTGGATCTGGTAGGCTACACTATTCCTAGAATAGGTACCAACTGCTGCCATGGATCAAGATTAGGCAGTTAAGCTTGATTCTGGCCTAGGAATATGATCGAGTTCCTGGATCAAGATCAGGATCTAGTTTCCTAGTCCATCCACATAAATCTGCTAATTTTAGATTTTAAAAAAATGTTTAATAGTTAGCTTTTTTGAAAATAAAATGAAAATAAAATACCTAAGAAAAGGAAGTTGAACCATTCGTAGGGGATTACACCCCCAAGGAGGTAGATGCTTACAATGGTGACTTCATTCAGGATATTTTCTTTAAGTGGGTGAGGTTTGAAATTCGATATATAAATCATTTTAATTGCATTTGCATTAGGCACCTTGCATTGAAAAGTGCTGCCCTAACCAGGATAACGACACTTCCAGGAAGCAACCCTGCTGTTACCCTTCGATAGGTCAACTGGTTAACTCGTTGGGTCCATTAGACTTTACTGAGCATGTATTGATCCCCTCACTCGCGACACACTTTTTCGTCCACAAGACTTAGGGAAACAAGCAAAATGTTACAGCTTTGCCATGCACCCCATGGATGACGTAAAGCACTTTGGAGAGAGGACTATTTTAAACCTGGCATAAAACCTTTATAACTTAAAGCCTTGACTTAGGATGGAAATCATGCACATACTTAGATGTATTGTTGCATGATTTATCTTTTTTTTGTCCTTAAGGTCTATGCATTGATCCTTTACATCGTAGGAGAGCCCAGGTTAGGAAAGGTCAAATTTAGTGGCTAGCGTTATGAACTGAGGTGGGTTCAAGGCCAATTGAGGTTTAAAGGGCTCATGACCTCGGAATCGACTAGATGCTAACCATAGTATACAGAATAAGAGTCCTAACAGGAGACTCAACCATGCTTGAATGAGGATGACTGGGTGTTAAAAGAGAAAGAGAGTTTGCTCTCAATACGAGTCTAGGACTACTTGTGAAAAGTCCAGCTAGGATTGTTGTCAGTGTGGAACTAGGAAAAGGGAGTGAGAGTCAGTTTCCTAGCCTAGTTTGGAACCTGGCCGATGTCCCAAAGGGAATCTATTTGTCTATTAATTAGTTTTGGACTTAGGATAAAAAAAAAAGAGGGGTTGGGAGTTAGGAAGTCGGCCTTAGGGGCCTAATGAGGAACTCGACCGACTTCTTAGGAGTTTAACTACATTCCCGAGTATAAGACAAAAGGGTCAATAGCTAGGAAGCCAATCTCGGGGTCCAATATTAAACCTGACCAACACCCTGTAGTATGGTCCAACTTAGTTTATGCTAGTTTGAGTCAGCATGCTAGGCCATCCATCTTTATCTTTTTAGTGTATAAGTTAACATATTTTGAGTCTTTATTTCCCTAGCAAAGATACTTAGATGAGCTAATCCAGAGCACTTTCCATTATTTATCAGGATAGGGAAAACTAAGAAAGTACATAGGCAGAGTCCAACAACTAGGAAACTTCTACCTAAGGAGTAGACAGAGGAAATTCCATCGTTCAGGTCAAGGTCAAGGTCTAAATCAAGGGAAAATCATACATCAATTATAATAAAAGATAACAACGAGATCACTAAACTCATGAAGATGATTGAAAGGATGTAAGCCAAGATGGAAGAGAGCAACATGAAGGTGGAAGCAATGACTGTTGTGCTTCAAAGCCTTACTAAGGAGTCCTAAGTAGAAAATAGTAGGCAACATCCTCCCCTAGAAGACGTAAGCCATGAGGGAAGGGGAGAAATATAGAATAAGAAGGAAGGAGAACTGGAGAAGAGCGCTCCTTAAGTTGATCCACGTATAGATCACATAGAACAACTACTTAAGGAATCATCAATTTTTAATGATTATTTTAATGACTATGTGGGACTCACTTCAATCCAGAAACAAAAGTTACCCCCAAGGTTCACTATGCCTAACATCAAGTTTTATGGAATTGAAAATCCATATCACCACGTAAGGAACTTCATTAGTGTAATGACTCTGAAGGGGATTGACAAGGACATTTTCCATCTCATATTTCCTTCGACTTTTGACAAGGATGTTATGAGATGGTACAACACTATAGACCTATGAAAGGTCACAAATTGGAAAGATTTATGCAAGGAATTCTTACGTTAGTATTCATACAGTACTGACCTCTTGATCACACTCAGGGATCTGGAATTACTTAAGCAAGAAGAAAAAGAAGGGTTCACTGACTACTTAACTAGATAGAGGGTAAAGGCTACCAACATGGAAGACTAACCTTCTGAACTCGATCGGGTGAGGCTATTCATTAGAACTTGTAGCCCATATATACGCAGCTTCTGGGTTTTCCGCCATTTGAGAGTTTTGTTGCATTAAGAAATGTTGGCATGTTAATAGAAGAGTTGTCCAAGGAGACACCTACTAATCCATGCAGCAACTGGAAAGACAACTACCAAAATAAAGATAAAAAGGCTAGTAGCTCTAAGGAGATACATACAGTAAATTATTTTCCAGAAAGAACACCCACAGAAACCACTTACACTCAAGCTTTGGAACAATTCTTACCCAAAGGAAAAGTAGACCTCCCTAATGTTAGGGCAGAAATCGAAGCGCTTAGACATTCCAAGGGCTTAATTTGACTAAATAATACAAGTAGCATTGGTCGCAAGGATACGACACTGGGAATTGTTGGACTTTAAAAAACAGGCTAGAGGGATGTTCGAAATAGGACAACTCCTACTGCCTAAAGTAGCTCAGAAGCCCAACAATGGAAAGAATATGCTAGGGGACCATGAAAATTATCTTTGTTGTAATAAGAAAGAAGGGGAATAGGATCCATCCTTGTTTATACAACATATCTATGACTCAAAATTAGAGCTGAAAAAGTCTAACCCGATGCTATAACCTGACCCGAACTCGACCCAAAGTTATTGAGAGAAACCCGAGCCTAACACGAACCGAATTGATTCAAACCGAAGTCGACATGATTTTATCGTTTAGCTTGAAAGCATGTTATTTTTCAATTTTGAGTATATCTAAACTATTTAAAAGGCTGACATGAAGTCGACCCATTTATTAAATGAGTCAACCCAAACTAACCCATGACCCAGGTCTACCCAAAACCAAGGGTGAGTATGCATACACAAAATTTAGAGGTCCTTAACCTATGGGAAAAAGATGAAGAAGATGTATATAAAATCGAAGGAACTTATCTGCTCGCTGAAGTAAGTGACAACGACTTATAGGGTGAGAACTAAGAAGTGGACTTTTAGGGGGAGAAGGACCAGGGGACAATCCAACATCTTATAAAAACTGGGAGACACCAACCTATGGACGGCCCATAAGACCCTCTAGAAAAAGAAAAGGCCACACCAGTCTAAGAAGAAGATCTAGTACTGAAACAACTAAAGAAACTTACTGTAGAAATGGCCATCTAGCAACTCATAACAGCTTCTCAAAAGCACGGGAAGCTCTTGATAAAAGAGCTGAACAAAATTAATGAATCCCCCGAAGCTGTACTAGAGGAAATGATAGCCTCAATTGTATATGTTAAAGGCACCATAACCTTCAGCAGTGAAGGCCTCCCACCAGGAGGTTCGATGCACAACAATGCCCTCTACCTGACTATACATTACCTTTAGAAGTAAGTACCCCTTATCCTAGTCGATAATGGATTAGTAGTAAATGTCTGCCCTTGGAGAATGACTAAGAGATTAGGTGTCGAGGAGGATCAGCTCTCAACACCATCCGTTCATCAAAGAGCATACCACAACTCGAGAAGGCTAGTATTGGGTAGCATTCTCTTCACTATTGGTATGCTCTCTATTAAAAGAAATGTGGAATTCCATTACACACTCTTTACCTTTAATCGGCTCCTAGGAAGGCCATGGCTTCACGACCACCGAACAGTTCTATCTATATTCTATTAGAAGGTAAAGATGTTGATAAAAGGGCAGGTGGTGAATATTGAAGTAGATAATTTATGCGTTACAATAACTAATAAGGGGTCAGTACTGGAAATAGAGTGCGATTACAATGACAAGGAGCTTTACAACTTTGAAATAGTGGCACTCTTACAAAAGGACGAAGCTACTTTCAACTTTAATCCTTATTCGAATTTAAGTGTGAATGCTATCCTTAAAAAGTGGGGCTACTTTAGGAATAGCTATATGACGTAGGGCACAGGAGTGGACTATCTTCTCCTTAACTCAAAAGGAGGACTACAAATTTGAGCTAGGGTATCAGCCCACTTCAGAACAAGTGGTGAAGGCTAGGCGAGAAGCTTAGGCTCAAAAGGTTGTTGGTAGGAAAAGGGTACCCGAAGCACAATACTATAAGGCCATATCCTTGCACTCTTAATGGACAGTTCTTACGTACAGGGATAACTTCCCTTTTTGTGGTTTTCCTGAATGTCCCTATATAAAGGAGATTGGGACCCTAGTGGTGGGGCTACAAGTGTTTAGTGTGTGCTAGCTATTGAAGAAGGTGGTGCTCACTGCCACGAGAGAAGATTGGTCCACTCAAGACTAGGTTAGATAGGCCAAAAACAATATCTTTGGGATTCTATTCATGCAAGGCCATAGGAAGAAAGAAGACCCTATTGTTGTTTTCTCTCTCGCCATACCTTACAGTGGGTTTGATCCTGTTAACTTCTTCATCATGGTAAATGCTAAAGGTTGCATGCAAGTGACTTAGATAGAAGAGGGGGAAGGAAAAGTTTTCACCATAGCTATAGGGGTAGTTTAGAAAGGTCTATGATAGAGTCTAAGAGTCAGTCTTTGGTTTTCCTTCCTTCAAACCCTGCACTGGATGTACCTGTTTCTAATTTTAATAAGATGAACTCTTTTGATTATGACTCATCTTATTCCTTTCCTTTTGGATGCTTTGCCTCTTGTAATAAAAATGAAGATATGACTCCTAAAGAACTAATTAAAGGAGTGGAAGATCATAAAAATCAGACTTCCATAATTGAGATACAATACTGATAAGCTTAGGGACTCCTAATGAGCCCCGCAGCTTAAAATAGGAATATCACTAAACTCTAAGGAGAAAGATAGTTTTACTTCACTCTTGCAAGAATTCATGGACGTCTTTAATTACATGGTCATCCAGGGACATGTTAGGCGTTGATTGAGACACTGCTGAGAACAAAATTCCTCTCTATCCAGATGTTAAATAGTATAGTAGAACCTTTCTAGGATGAAACTAGAATGGGCCTTAAGAATAAAAGAGAAGGTGGAGAAATAACTAGATGTGGGATTCATTAGGTTTGCACACTATCGCTAATAGGTAGCAAACATCGTGCCAGTACCAAAGAAAGCTAAAAGAGAAAAAATGTGTAGATTTTAGGGATCTTAGCAAGTCCAATAGATGACTTCCCACTGCCACATATAGACATCTTGGCAAACAATACTACCAGCATGCTCTTATTTCTTTTATAGATGGGTATGACGGTTACAACCAAGTCAAGATGGCAGTGGAGGACACGAAAAAGACTACTTTTATCACCCTATGGGGAACCTACTATTATACTGTGATGCCATTCGGGTTAAAGAATGCTAAGGCTACCTACTATAGGATGACAGGCACTTTATTACATGACCTAATGCATAAGGAAGTGGAAGTCTATGTGGATGACATGACTATAAAATCTAAGTAAAGGGATGGACATGTTCTGACTTTTCGAAAGTTCTTCACCAGACTTAGAAAGTAAAATATGTGTTGGAATCCATAGAAGTGTGCATTTGGAGTCACTTTCGGAAGGTTGCTAAGGTATGTCATTAGCGTTCGAGGAATTAAGGTCAATCCTTCAAAAATTAAGGCAATATAGGAAATGCCGCTGCCTAGGACAAGGAAGGAGATATGAGGATTCTTGGGCTATCTGTAATACAACAGGTGCTTGATATTAAAGCTGACAAAGGTGTGTGAACCCATCTTCAAGAAATGGAAAAAAGGGGATTAGCTCGAATGGGATTAAGAGTCCTAGGAAGCATTTGGTAAGATCAAAGCATACTTATCTAATCCACCGATGCTGCTACCTCCACAACTTGGCATTCCTCTCATTCTATATCTGAGAACAAGAACCACCTCCATGGGGGCCATGTTAGCTTAGAAAATAAAAGGGAAGGAAAGCATTATCTATTACATAAGTAAAACGTTTCTGAATACCAAACTCGCTATACGAGCTTGGGAAAACTACCTTGTCCTTAGTATAGGCAGCCAAGAAGCTCAAACACTGCATGTTAACCTATACAATACATGTGATATAAATGATGGATCCCATAATATATTTGCTACAACAACCAGCGATGAGTGGTAAGGTAGCTAGATGGACAGTAATGCTATCAAAGTTTGATCTACATTGTATTCCATAAAAGTTCATTAGATTAACAATTGAGGATCAAAGGGAGGAATCATTTGATATTCCCGATGATGAGGTCCTTTAGGTAGAAGAGACATGTGGACAATGTACTTTGATGGGGCTTCGAATAAAAAGGGATTAGGGGTAGGTATCATCCAAAAGGGGCACATGGCCCCTTTGTAGTCAAGTTAGACTTTCAAGTTACAAATAACATGGTGGAGTATAAGGCCTGTATCATAGGGCTGCAAGCTGCTATAGAAATAAGACTCAAAAAGCTGTGAAGGTATGGAGACTTCAATTTGATAATTAATCAAATGTCGTAAAAGTGGAGATTAAGAATCTAAGCCTTGACATCATCCCAAGCTTACTTAGTGGTCCTTACCAAGGACTTTACCTACATCCCCTACACCTATCTCCTTTAAGATGATAACCAGTTTATGGATGCCTTAGCAAAACTAGCTTCTATGACTAATATCCTTAGTGGTATCTATTCAATGCCACTGACAGTATAAAGGAGGAATAAACCAACTCATTGTTATTCAATAGAAGTATATAGTGTCGACCTCACTACTTAGTATTATGATATTTACTAATACTTAATGAAAAATGCATACCTGCCAGGATCTTCCCCAGAATCCTAGTAAGCATTAAGGTCATTGGGCTCATAATATTTTGAGGATAAATGAAAACTGTACAAGATAATAGATTTGTGTAAAAATCTACTATATACAATGCAAGAAGAATCCCGAGAGACCATGAAATAAGTTCATGGTAGAGCTTGTGTGCCACACATAAATGGTAAAATGCTAGCC
Source organism: Carnegiea gigantea (assembly GCA_029747015.1). Classification (NCBI taxonomy): domain Eukaryota; kingdom Viridiplantae; phylum Streptophyta; class Magnoliopsida; order Caryophyllales; family Cactaceae; genus Carnegiea; species Carnegiea gigantea. Next base: position 139,341 of record JAKOGI010001245.1, read on the forward strand.
AAGAAGGTCCAAAGGATGGGATATTATTGGTCCACAATGGAGGCAGTGTGCTATGCACATATGAGAAGGTGTTATAAATGCTAAGTATATGCCAATTTACAACACAACATCCTTTCTTCCTCTCAACATTGACTTCCTATGACCCTTGACATCATTGGGAAAATTACATCAAAAAGGATTGATAGTATAAATATGTGGGTAGAAACGGCCTCTAATGCCAAAATCGCTTTAAAGCATGTGGCTAAGTTGCTCCTCAATAATATTATATGTAGATATGATGTCCCATATGAACTAATAAGTGATCAGATGAGCTATTTTAGAAAGGAAGTAGCAGCCCTAGTAAAACAATATAAGATTCAGCATCTTAAGTCATCTCCTTATCATCCTCAAGCAAATGGAGCAGCCAAAGCAACTAACAAAAATGTCAGAAGGATTCTTGAGAAAATGGCTGAAAATTATAAGGATTGTCCTGATAAAATCCCGTTTGCTTTATGGGGGTATAGGGCATCAATTCGTACCTCCGCACGAGCACCATCATGCTCCTTAGTATATCGAATGGAAGTGGTACTGCCAATTTAAATAGCGATACCCTCACGTAGGGTAATTGCAGAAAGCCACATCCTAGAGTCGGAATGGGCAAAAGCCCGATATGAAGAGTTGGTAATGTTGGATGATATAAGACTAAGGGCATTACATAACTTCTAGATTTACCAAGCCCAAATTTCAAAAACTTTCAATAAGAAAGTTAAGATAAGGGAGCACTAGGAAAGGATATAACACCTTAAATATAGGACCTAAGAGGAAAATGTAGATCAGCTTGTCTAGGCCCATACATTTATCTTGCCTGGTGGAGCGGTGAAGCGTGTGGATATGAGTAGAGAGGAATATACCCAATATACCAACATGGATCAATTGAAGAAGTATTGTGCCTAAAAAGTCAATAATAGGCTTTTGATTAATCCTTGGATCCGTAACAGGTGCACAAGACCCATGCTAGGCCCTCATAAAAAGGTAATAAATAAAAAAGTAATAAATATGCGATTAATGAACTACGAAGGCTTGGTTCTGTACCTTGGATACATAGGAAGCCCTAAGATCCAGCCTAATCGCTTAATATTTGCGCAAAAAAGAAAGAGAAGAATGGAGAAGGTTAAGTAAATTGTCAGGGCCCAAAAGAGTAGCCTAATGGGCCAGTCGTGATGGGAACCGACCAGTTTCTTACAGGAAACCAGCTGGGTTCTTAGTGAATTTCGGTTGGGCCCTCTCTCTGACACAAACAGGATCAGTCCAATGAAAATATGGGTTATGCATTCAAGAAAAGAACATAGTTAAAGACTTTTAATGGTTATAAGAGCAAAGTGAACACTTTTATTGACATCTAGAAATTTTAAGAGCGCATAGCTCGAAATGAAAGTCATGATAGCAAACTCCTATGAGAAAGCACTAAACTTTATTCTATAGAAAATGTATAAAAGAGGTAAAACTAAAATTCTTAATCCTTTTTTAACTTCTTTTGCTTCACAACTAGGGGGCGCTGTCCTTTAGAGGGAGGGATCCTTAGTGCTGTTCTTCCCATTACAAGACAAGTTATTCTCAATTGTTCCTTTCTTAGTGGCGTTCTCGTTATCATAAAGAACCTTTCTTGTGTCAGCATCATGTTCAATCACCCACTTTAGATAATGCTTAGAGATGTGCAGAAATTGTAGGACAGATAAAATCACAATGATAGGAAGATGAAGCCAATAATCCACCCAAGATTTGATACGAGAAGGGTCATTGCTGCATGAGATAGGGATAATGCAATCCGATGTAAGAACGCATTGTTTATAACCAAATTGCCTTATTACCCGGCCTAAAAAATAATGAGTACTAGTGAATGAGCCAATGAGATAGATATGGGCAAGGCTTTCCCTATTGGTCACAAATCATTATATGGGCCACTACTGAATGACTAATGAAGAGGATGATCTTTCTCTAAGAACTTGGTCCAGCTCGCTATGGACTGACCCTTGAAGAGTCTCTTCCTTTGGTGAAATTGTAAGGCTCGATACATGTCCATATTCCTTGGAATTTTTATAAGTTTTAGATGCTCTAGCTGCCAAATCTATGTAAATAAATGATGAAGAAGGGTGAGCAAAATCCAAGAGAGATATCGGAAGGTTTGCCAGCCTAGAAGAAGCAGAAAAAAAAGAAGAGAGAAAGCAGAACATAACAAAAAAAAGTGAGGAGGGATAGTGCCAAAATTCAACCTAGTTTGATTTGGGTGATGGAAGATGTGGTTGAAACACAAGATAGTCTCGGCAGTGACGAGCGGCATGGGTGATTGGTCACAGTACACTGCCTATACTATACTCAAAGCATCACATGCCCCTTATTTGTAAAATCAACCCTAAATAGGAAAGCGCTGAGAAGACAAAGGAAAGTAACCTTATGCCTAAATACACCGTCAAGAGTATGACTACTCTTCTGAAGGTAAGAGATGATATATGGTGTTCACATCCTCCTTACCTAGCCATAAGACCCAACCATATAGGGAAAGAAGATCCCTAGTGATGTAAGGCAAAGAAGAAAGGTAAAGCTAATAACAACACTAAATTCCTCCATCAGTGGATATAATTTGCACTTCCCTTAACAGAAGACATGTAATTTGGAATCTAAAAAGTGAAAGTAACTCAAAGGAAATCCTAGGAAATCTTAAGTTGACGCAAGCTAAGAAGACGATTTGAGTGAAGACTCTTAAGGTCATGATTATTAGTGGTATCAAGGGAAAGTGGCTAGGAAATGAACATCCTTTCAAACGACATTATGATTGCTTTTTGAGCTTTTATAATGTCACTGCCAATTGATGAAAGCTAGCAGACCAAGCGACCTTAAGTTATAGCAATAAAGAGTTGATCATTATCCAAGTAGAATTCGGCCAGGTAACCCTATAGAATCGGCCGGGTTCTATAACTTCACAGGGTTAATGTCTAAATCCAATTAGGACTAGCAAGAACAACAAGTCCAATTTGGATTCGCTACATAGGCCCAGAGAAGAACCTGGCCGGTGTCTAGGGTTATCATTGGGCTGCTGCCTGCTTTCTTCCTTTCCGTTATTTTCCCCCTTTCTGGCATGTAAACTCAATTGATTGTAATTCAGAAATTATTCAACAAAGTTTTCAAATTATTAGATAGGACCATAGAGCCCCTAAATACTTATCATGTCCTTTTTCTTTTTGAGTCTTTTTATTTTTGGGGGAAATAGGGGCTAACGGGCATTAGAGTCATAGTAAGCTTGCATAAAAATTTGCATGAAACTAGCATCACATAAAAAGCGAATAGCATTACAACGTTATAGTCAAAGCATCATACATAGACTTAATTGGCTGTCCTTACTGCTTATCTGGGAACTCACTACTATTTCTACTAAAGAAATAGTCGACATAGCTTGAATTATGGCCAGAATCAACCGCGGCATGACTAGTGCTTACGTCAGCCTGAGGATTACCTCTTGGGGCCTATGAATGGCGTAAAGGATCAACATGCACCACTCCAAGGGAGGAATCACGGTATAAAATATGAGGCACATAGGGTTTTGCGGAAGAAGTAAACAAAGCCTAAGGATTTACAGGATCATAAATTTGGAGTGGTTCCACCTCTAATAGGGAGTCAGAACATATGCTTCTTTATCTAGCACGTAAAGACTTAGGACTATCTTGAGATCTAGCAAAAGAATGCCTTCTGGAGTGAGAGGCATGAGACCTCTAAAGACAAGCATCTTCTTTAGGTCCGTATGGCATAAATGAACAAGAATCAATGAAAGGGAGTAATATGCAAGGTCAACTAAAAGGGAAAAACTCAACTTGTTTATCTGAGGATTGTAGCAAGTAAAAAGGTTTACAAACGCGCTCCTTATGGAATAAAAATGGTGCCTTATTAGAACAGATTGCTGGCAGTTATACTAAAAAGAAGAGAATAGTTAAAAGGCTGTAGTTCAATTTATGGGGAGCAAACTAAGCAATACCCTTACCCACTAAAGGTAGATGGAAACTAGAGTTCTAGACGCACTTAACCGGGAACCAATGGGATGTCCAAGTAAGTGGCTTTCTCCCCTTCTCTAGATACACAAACATTGAAGGCCGGTATAGGAGCCACCACAGTTGACCTGTAAAATATGAATTGTAAACGTTAGAATCATAAATTTGGAATAAAAGGGAAGACAACAAAGACAAAAATATACCACATGGGTCATGAGGAACTGAAGATGGGTTACATAATCACCACGGTCGTCTACAAATTCTACAAAATGAATACTCGACTTCATCTCTACCATATCCACTAAGGTAAGAGTTACATGGAACATAGATCATGATGGATCTCTAGGAACAAATGGAGGCTAACTGGTTGGCAACTTGGGTGCTAACCTGCTAACTCAAGTAGCAGATGAAAGTAAAAGGTCTTACCATAAGAATCCGCCGCTGAGCATAAAACTGAGTAGCTTTAACTTTGGGAGTTGTAATATGATTCTCCCATGGGCGAAAATTGGCATGCGAAAAAGGAGGTCAGGAGAGTAAAATGCCATAGTTGAGTTATTTTCAGAATAAAATAACATTACCTTGTCCAAAGCATTGATGCCACATGAGGTCATTGAGGATCTCCTGACTGGGACTGCTATTGAATTTGGTTTCCCTTGGTCGACAAGACCATTGTAGGGAAGCTTGTCAAACCCGTGACTTTGGCAAAAGATTCGAGGAATATTCAAAAAACTAGAGCAGCAAAATAAAATAGCTAATGTTAAACGTTAGATAGTATAGAACGAAGTAAAAGAGGGCAAAATTCATTACCCCGATAACTCTCTACAACGCCCCACGAGCTATTCTTGTATATTGCTCCACATAAGTGCGCTCGATTTTTCGCACTCCGTGTTGCATTCCAGGGATAAGGGTGGAAAACACAGGAACTCCCCAGTTTAAGCTTCTTACTTTGTTTAAGTCAACCAAATTAAACAGGCAATGAAAATGACAATGGTAACCAAAGTTGACAAAGACAGTTATGCTGAAAAGTAGGGTAAGAATAATGTGGGATTGTTAATTAGGTGAATATTATGCCCACCACTCGTCGTCATGATGACAATACTATAAGAGAAATGGTCTTCAAGAAGAATGGACTCTATGATCGAACCAAAAAGGTGCACGACTTGGTCACGATAGGAGTGGAATCTTCCTACTATACTAATGGATCCCCTGTGAACCTAAGACCCATTAGTATTGCAAAATCGAAAAGAGTTGTAGTACAACAACACCACCACTTCCCAGTATGGGCCTCGCTTTCGTAGGATCTGCTGAGATCCAAATGTAGGCAACCTTACCTCTACAGGTATCATTACCCTTGGAGAGATTGATCCTAAAAGACCCACAAAAAAGGATTTTGGGGAAATATTACATAGAAAAAGGATTTTACGAAAACATTTTATAGAAATAACTAAGGATTAAAAAAAATAAAACACAACCAAACCTGCCCTGCTGCAACCGAATGACATCTGTGAGGCTAACTCTTTGTGATCTAAGGCCTTAATTCTATCCTGAGCCATGTCTCCATCAACCCTATAATTTTCAAGTCCTTTCTTGTTACCTTGTCCAAGCTCTTCTTTAGTCATCTCCTACTTGTCTTACCTTCAAGGATGTTAATCCTTTTACGTCTCGTTACTAAAGCATCCATGCTATTTCTTTCACATGACCAAACCATATGAGTCTAGTTTCTCTCATCTTATCCTCAATGGGAACCACTTTAATTGTGTCTCTGATTACTTCATTTCTAATTCTATCCACCCTTACATAGCCACACATCCATTTAATCATCCACATCGCCGTTACCATCAACCTTTGAACCTATGCCTTTTTTCTAGGCCAACACTCTAATCCATATAACACTGCAAGTTTATCTACTATACGATAAACATTGCCTTTTAGTCCCACAAGTATCCTCTTATCACACAGTACATTTGAAGCACACTTCCATTTTTACCAACCCACTTTTATGCCCTAGTTAATGTCTTCGTCAATATCCTCTTTTTGTTGGATTATCGAGCCTAGATATTTAAACTTCTCGACCTTTGGTATTGTCATCTCATCAATGATGACTTCTCCCCCCATCTATTCTCTTCCTCTGAAGCAACAATGTAGGTATTCGGTTTTCAATCTACTTACTCTAAAACCTCTACACTGCAGTGTATGTCTCCATCGCTCTAACTTATCATTAACTCCCTCCCTGGTCTGATCAGTAAGAACAATGTCATATGCAAATAACATTCACCTTGATAACTCATCTTGTATCCCTTTCGTAAGTTTATCTGAACCAAAGGGAAAAGAAAAGTGCTTAAAGCGGTGCCTTGATGTAGGCCTATACCTACGTAGAAGTCATTGGTAACTCCCTCCTAGCATCCTAACACTCGTCCTACCTCCCTCATATATATCCTTAATAACTCAAATATAAACAAGCAACACTCCGTGAGTAACATAACTAGATGTATGATGACCCGCCACTCTGTGACTACACCGTGAGTAACACAAGGGTTAGTTAAATCCATCAATCTGCTTAATGTGAAATAGAATACACCAAAACCCTGTATGCTCTAACACCGCTCGGACTTGAACTCTCTGACATTCTAACTCCCTAAGAAATTTCCTAGGGCAACCAGCACCCATAGTTAGATCATTCTAAAAAGGAAAAAACAAAAAAGGGCATTAGTTCAACATTAGAAGGTAGAACACTTACTGTACTTACAATAACATAACTAGATGCATGACGACCCACATCTAGTAAGAGATCACTCTTGTTCCAGGCATTAATAGGCCTCCATTCTTCCCTCTTAATGAAGGAGTCTTAAGTGAGCCTCACCTCGTTATGAGGTGGATGAGCTCTTCTTACACATAATTTTCCAAAACAAAATTACAATATTCCTAATGGAGAAATGAGAAAATTAAAGAATTAAGAGTAGAATGCATACTTGAATGCCAGAAAGAAGGATGGTGTCATTTATGCAAAGCTAAGGGGGCTATTTATAGAATAAGAAGGCAAGCCAAGGGAGGTGAAAACCCGTTGGGTTCCACTTAAGGAATTCTTTTCTAAAAGCATGCAAACAAAATACCTTAACTCTAGGAGAAAGCAGTAAAAAAAAAAAAAAAAAAAGAGCCAAAGCATAGGAACCCAAGCTAGCATCATGGCGCGTAACAAGGAGGGAATGTAAGAATTCAAGAATTCAATGTGCATAAAAAACAAAGAAGAAAACGCAAGAGCACTAGCTTAGGGAGCTGACTAGTACCATCCTCATGTATGCAACCTTGAAAACTCAATCCATGAGCAAGAATCCAAGAAGAAAATAAAAGAAATGATGGCCAGGGGCCCAGTCAGTTCCCTAAAGAAGCAACTTCACATGCATTGCCATATCAAAATAGTTAAAAAAAGGAAGAAAAGTGGAAGCAATGGTAAATGGGGACCAAACTGGCTTCGAAGGGGAGTCATGGTCACAAAGGCTACTTTCTCATGCATCAAAGTGAGGTACAAGTGGTAAAAAAGAGAAAATGACAAAGAGGGGACTCGATTAGGTTCACCACCACATGCTAAGCAAGTGCAAGTCTAAACTTGTCAATTTATCACTCAAGCTACTCAAAGTATGCATTAGCTTTGATAATAATGGAGGAAAGAAAGAATCAATGAGAAAATAATAAACAAATGAGGCAAAAGACCTTAAGCAAGATGATCAATTCAAGAATCTGCTAGATCGGTGAAAGGTCTGCTACTCCAACAACAAAGAAATCTGCCAAACTAGCGAATGGTAAGCTAATCCAACAACATGGAAATCCACTAGACTAGCGAAAGATCTACTCATCCAACAACAAGGAAATCCACTAGACTGGCGAACACTAATCCGGTTAAAGGATAAATTCAGAAGAAAAGCACTAATCTAACGAGAGGGTAAACCCACTAGACCAGCAAAGGTTTTTCTCCTCTGTTAAGAAGGAAATCCACTAGAGTATTAAAATGTCCGCTCATCCGACGACAAGGAAATTTGCTGGGCCGGTTCAACACTGCCGCAAGTGTACGGATGTTCGTAGTATAGATAAAGATATCGTTCCTTAGGGACTAAAGTAATCTATCGAGCCTAGTCTTGTCAGAATATGCTAACCAAAACTCAATTTCAAGTGGATTCGATTCACTACTGCAAATAAACATGTTTAAATTAATAAGAGAAAAACGTCTAGGAATTTTCACAATTATGTAAGAGAATTAGATCAGAATGAATAAACATGTGCTATTCTCTAATTGATTAATTTCGAAGAATTGTAATCTTGTCAAGAAACCTGATCTATTCTTTCAAAATCAATCAAATTTGCCTAAACCAAGCAAACTTTGCTCTTTCAAGCTAATTTGACTTAATCCAACTTTAATATATTCGAAGCTAATTTGACTTAATCCAACTTTAATATATTCGATTACTTACTAGTCCTCTTAACATATAAATCTTCCTTTCGAGATAAAGTTATGCTATGTCTAATCAAGTAGTCTAACAACCAAATGTCATCTTTCGAATGTTCACTCGATTGTTTCAAATGTGCAAGCAAATTTTGGCCAAAAATTAATTCACAACATGTAATAGCCCGAACCTAACCTATGCTAATTACCTTGGTTAATCCTTATTTAAATTAATTAAGTTGAGCACCGCATTTCAATTCAATATTCGATATCTCTATGCAATTGTAGGTTAGGATAACAAAGTGATCTCGAAATGAAATTTAGACATGCTCTGTATTAAATCATTTAGAACTTGTAAATAAATACATAAATAAATAAACAAATAAGAAAGCCCATTTATAAAAGAGACTAAGGTTGTAATTTTACATGGAATATATATATGTACAATTTGTTCACCTATATCATACAAATAAAATCATAATATTAACAAACAAAAAAAAAGAAATAAATAAACTTTAAGAGCATACCAATTAATTGGGTGGAATTTATATTTTGTTCCCAATAAACCAAGAGGACACTAATGCTAGCCTAAGCTAATTTTTTTAAGTTTAGAAGAGTGATATACTGCACACACAAAAGGGGGAAAAAAGAAAAAGAAAAAAAGAACCAAGTAATATTTAGAATGGGGAGGCATTTAAATAAAAAATTGTAAGATTAAATTCATCCTACCCCTCCTTTTATTTGTTCCTATGAAGCAGCAGCACCCCCCTTTATTTCTCCCAGCCCAGCGACACACACACACACACACAAAAACTAAAGTGCCCAAGCCTGTTTCGAAGCAGATCAACACCGAGCACCTGTTGCCCTGCCGCCGACCAGCATCGGCCACCCGCCATGCTTGCCGCCAGTCATGGGTTGCTGCTGCCAGCCCTGTCTTCTCCTTCCAACTCCGTTTTGATTATTTCCATGGTGATTTGGGAAGGTGAACCCTAGTCTCCCCTCACTCATTTCACTCCTTTTGGTTATTAATTTAGTTAGTTAAGGTGTTATTTTAGCTTGGATTTATTTTAAATTGGGTTAATTTAAAGATTATTATGATGAATTAGAAGATTGATTGATTGATTATAGATGGTTGTTTAAGAGGAGCTTGAGTATTGATTTTAAATTGTATTGTTATGCCTATAAATCTGAATTCAAATGAAGGTTGAGGAATTTATCGTGTGTCTTATGAAAGCAACTAAAGTTGTGTGTGGGGGTGTGGATGTTGCCATGAGATGGATGAAGTAGAGTGGGGTTGGACGAAAATGCAATTATGAGATGCTTTCTTTTCGAATAAATGACTTAATATAACCTTGAAAGTAATTTAAGGAATTGAAATGTGTGGTATTGAGAATTGAGTGAAAATGTTATTTTGGGGTTTTGAGAACGAATTGAGTTCAACATGAATACTATAGGATTAATTTAAGGTGATTGCACGAATTTCATTGTATGAATTTGGGTGGCATTATCAATTAAAAGTAATCGTGGGACTTGACTCTTGTGATTTAGTTAAAATGGTGAGATCATTGGGCTCGAATTAGTGTAAGGGATTAATTACATATTTTTGTAACTGAAAAAGAAAGATAAATATTGATCGATGTTTAAATGATGGAGAATGATGTAGGTTCTTACGACCCCGACAAATAAATAAAAATCTAAGTCTATTTGAGACTTGGTTGACATCGAAAAATCAATTTTGAACCAAGAGAGCTAGCGGTAACATTTCTTTCCATAATAATCATAATAATAGAAGAAATGAAACTTATGATGGTAATAAGCAAAACGTCTGATAACGATAATTATAATAACTTAAATGAAAATATAACTAATATTAATAACCACAAAGCTAACAACATTATGACCTATCATAGCAGCATCAATATCACTAATAATAATAATCACGAGAATAATATAAAGAAAACACATATAAATAAGAAATCAAGGTTAATTTGTGTGCATTAGTTACTAAGGTTACAATTATTGAAAATTAGTTGAAACTTCACTAACCATATATATATATATATATATATATATATATAACTGGAGCAGAAACGAGGTCATTTCCGCTGTCCTCAAGCCATGAACAACTGCTTTATGAAAAGGGAGAGGTTTTGGAGATTCCAGGTACGTTTAATGCCTGTACCCTTCAAAAGTTCATATGTTTTTCATAAATATCAAAATCTTATAATATATAATTATTTAATGAATTATTTTCAAGTATTGTTTTGAAATATAATCAAGTGGACCCACCAATTATCAATTATCAGGGCTACGCCCTTTAATTCACCCGCGCCGCTTCAAGTCGGGCTATTCGATCTGCTTGGCAGGTGTACATGTATTCAATGATTGTAGCACACGTATGAACTCATCAATTCGGATTCCACTTTCAGATAATAATCGGTAACAATTTTGTTATGGTTCCCTCTCCCTGATTTCGAACTCAAATGAATTGAAACGTGGCCGCTCAATGAAAAATAAACTTTATTCTTTACAGTATGGGGGTAAACATACTGAGCTTCGGCTCACGCTTCGAACATTTTGTGTTTTATGTTTTAGGTTGGGCAATTGAGGAGTTATGCATTGAGTGTCGCAAAGCGAAGCAAGGAGTTAATCACTGGAGTTTACCCAAGCTCACAATTACTCTTTCTCTAAGTCGAGAGGTGCCTGCAAGCATATAGGTGGGATACTAATTTGTCGTTGGGGGCTCAAGCATGTGCGGGTTGTATACTTTGAAAGTTATTATGTTGATATTGAGCATACTAATTAGTTTAGCCTTACCCTTTTTAGGATGGCGGTAATGCCCTAATCTCATATTTCCCACCTTATTGGCTATCAGTGACTAATTAATTAAGACTAATTACATGTTTAGTAGTTGGGGCGTTACACAACATGTCAAACACTTGATAGAATGAAATTAAACCAACCATGAAAATAAACACAATTGAATAAATTAAAATATGATCCAATAATAATTCTAAAAACTACTAAATTCCTAGACTAAGAAAACTACTCAGACATGATTAAAGATAAACTAACCAAAAAGATTGGCAAAATCATGAGCGAAAGGGACTCGATTGAGATGGCCTTCACCAAGGGCTTCAGAACCGCCTCAGAATCAAACTCTCTCACACTCAAAACTCACTCAAAACTAAACTAAGAACAAAATTAGAGAGAAAACTAATCTAAGCTAAACTACTTGCTTTGCTCTGCTTTGTAAATGAGTTGAGCGTGCTTTGGAATGCTGCAGAATGGCTCTATTTATAGAGAACTTCGATTGATCTTAGCCATGTAGTCGAGGGAAAATGAAGAGGCAACAGTTATAGGCACACCACGGTCCGTAGGGTACACTACGGGTTGACCGTGGTCTGTGTTGGATCTGGAATTTTGCTCTTTCTTTACTCTACGGTCGTGGTAACTCATGGTTGACCATGGGGGAGGTCAAAACATCACCATTGAAGGGCAAATGATGGGTAAAAAGGCTAAAAATCCTACAAAACATATAAAATAATTATACCTAAGCATAAATCAAGAATAAGAGAGTAAATAACATCATTAAGCACAAAATTCTCCTAAAAAGACACAAAATAGCCCTAAAAGGATGTATATATAAAGCATTTATCAAACTCCCCCATGCTTAAACTGTTACTTGTCCTCAAGCAATGCAAGGGTTAAAGATATACACAGCCTCCCCAGGATATTCATAGATAACATTCAAATGGCAGGAATGATCCAAAAGTAGCCCAAAAAATATGCAAAAATATCATTAACAAATAGAATAGGAAATGAAATTTCAAAAACGTTTTATAGACCATAATGCAAAACTAGAACCATTCGTCCTCCAAATTGTCAAATACAATCATTCTAGCATATGAAACGAGTAGAACTAGCAAGGCCTGTAGAACCTCACTATAGTTATGTGCCACTCAGCACTCATGTGTTTTGACAATGTGTATATATAAAGGTTCTTTCAATTCTCATTCCTTTGACACAAATCCACCGTAGGCTTGACAAGATTCTCAAATTTGCCACCACTAAAATGCAAATGCATTAAACAATCATGGGGACTTTCATAGGGATGTAACAGGGCTTAGGGTAAAGGTAAGAGGGGAACAAATGTATTTGGGAAATGAGGAGCTAAAAGCCATAGAATGAGAGCTTAAACAATTTCGATGTATCATACTACATCCTCCTTGAACCATATTAACTCATCAACAAATTAAATCCCAACATGAAAAGAGATAAAGTCAAAAATCACAAATATCTTTCATTCCTACCAAGGCTAATCACTTTCTTCGTAATTTTTCTTTTTTTTTCACTTTTTTTTCCCTCTCCTTTCTCACTTTTTTTTGGCTTTTTTTTTTTTTTTTTGGGTTGATTTCTTTCAAAGAGGAATAGCTAAGGGAGTCCTATGACGAGCTTTAAAATCGAACTCTTCTCTAAACTTTACATAATAAAACAAAGGATTTATTACATGTTTGCATCCCTGCACCAAATAGCCAAAATACATTAAAAAAATAACAATCCACCTTGCTTACGCCCTATCAAACTTGATCCAAAAGAATGTAACGCTCTTCTAGCCTTGGCTTAACGATAAAACAAGTATTTGGCCATGGGCGAAAAGTAGGAGGTTTAAATCAAGAAAAACGGTTATAGGCTCAAAGGGGCTAACAAAGGATGCAATACATAACAAGGGTGGCTCTTTGGCCATGGGTTTCAAATAAATCAAAGAAAGAAAAAATGCCTCAATCATATTGCCTAAATGCATATGAGAAATGTGGTCTTGAATGAGAATCAAGACAAGCTGTAGAGAAATGATGTCAAGAAAGAATCACACATAAAAGAAAATATGAGACTAATAATGATAGACAGTCTCTTAAAGGCTCAAAGTCTGACGGGACATCTACCATAGTCAAAACTAGCTCACTAGCACACACATGCCGGAATTTCATGTAAAGGCTTATGGAGTAAATCAATTCGCATTCAACATATGGTCAAAACATAGAATTCAGTTTGAAAATTCATTCACAAACTTTTATGCTTAATTTGGGCAAATCAAAGGATCAAACTAACCAAAGAAAGCTACCAAATCTATAAAGATCATCATCGGAGGATTTTTTTAATTGTTTTTTTTTGTGTGTGTTTTTATTTAAAAAAAAAATGCATGCATGCTTCTACAAACAATGCAAACTAAAATGCAAAAGAAACTAACACAAGAAAGAAACTAAAATGCAACCTAAAAGAAAACTAAATGCACTGCTTAAAACAAAACTAAAGCAAAAACTACCAAAACTACCACTAAAAGTATATACAAGGGAAAAAAAAAACACAAAAAAACACATACCAAACAAAAACAGGCATTAGACGCCACATGTAATAACTAACTCCCCCATGCTTAAATCACACATTGCCCTCAATGTGGGCACATCATAAAGGGGAAAGGAGTAGCAGAAATCAGAATCAGAGTGGAGGAGGTTACCTAAAAACTTTGTTGCACTTGCCCCTTTCTTCTATGGTTGAATCGGATCTGAGAGCATATGGACATTGACGTTTTTAATTGGTTCCCCCACTGGATATGGCTTCAATCACTGTCCATTGACTGTGAAAGCTCCAGTAGACTCACTCTATATCTCCACTGCTCCACTGGGTTGAACTTTGGTAACGGTAAATGGTCTCGACCATCGGGATTTCAGTTTACCCGGAAACAATCTGAACCCTGAGTTGAATAGGAGGACCATATCACCTTTGTCAAAACGCTTCGTCACAATGTGTTTGTCATGCCATTTCTTGTTCACTCTTTGTAAATAGGTGAATTCTCATAAGCCTCCAACCGTAGTTCATCAAGCTCGTTTAGTTGCAGGAATCTTCGTTCTCCTACTGCTTTGAGATCAAAATTAAGCGTCCTTATAGCCCAATAGGCCTTATGCTCTAGTTCTACTAGCAAGTGACAAGATTTTTCAAACATTAACCGGTGTGGTATGGTGCCTAGAGAAGTCTTATAAGCAGTTTGGTATGCCCATAGAGCATCATCAAGCTTCAAAGACCAATCTCTGTGGGACCAATCCGCTGTTTTTTCGAATATGTTTTCCAATTCTCCATTCGAGAGTTCCACCTTGCCACTTGTTTGGGGATGATAAGGTGTAGCGACCTTATGAAATATCCCATGTTTTTTTAAGAGTGACCAAGAGGCTTGTTACAAAAATGTGTGCCGTTGTCACTTAGAAGAGCTCTTGGTGTGCCAAATTGTGTAAAAATATTTTTCTTCAGGAATTTAAGGACAACTTTGGAATCATTTATCGCTGAGGCAATGGCTTCCACTGCTTAGAAATATAGTCAACCGCCACAAGGATATAAAGGTTGCTATGGGAAGGAGGAAAAGGACCCCTGAAGTCGATCCCCCCCCCCCACATCAGACAACTCTACTTTGAGTATGCCACTTTGAGGCATTTCATGCCTCTTGGAAATGTTCCCTACTCATTGACATCTATCACATGTCATGATAAATTTTCTTGTCTTCTTAAAGAGTGTGGTCCAATAGAAACCTTCTTGGAGTACTTTCGCAATGATTTTATCTGGTCCAAAGTGACCACCATAGGTTGAGGCATGGCAGTGGGTTAGGACACTATAGACCTCTTCTTCGGGCAAGCATCTTCTATAAATCCCATTTCCGCATAGCTTATAAAGGAAACGGTCTTCCCACACATAGTATTTGGCATCCATAAAGAACTTTTTTGTTGGTCGGATAATCCTGGAGGTAACACGCCGCACACTTTGAAGTTCACCATATCAGCATACCATGGAGCGGCTTGTTGGGATACAGCTAATAACTAGTCATTAGGAAAAGAATCGTCAATGGGAAGCTCTTCACTAGGAGTGGACTTCAGGCTTAAATGAGATAGATGATCGGCAACTACATTATTTAATCCTGCCTTGTCTTTGATTTCTAAATCAAACTCTTAAAGGAAGAGGACCTATAGGATGAGTCGAGATTTGGAATCAGATTTCTTCATTAAATAGTCTCATAGCGGCATGATCCGTGAAAACTATAACTCCTTGGAATTGATCAAATAGGACCGAAATTTTTCCCAGGAAAAGACAACAGCCAATAACTCCTTTTCGGTCGTGACCTAAGCCTCGTCAAGAGTGCGGCTTCCATAGTGTATGGCATGTGGTTTATTATCCTTTCGTTGACCTAAAACAGCTCCTACAGCATAGTCACTTGCATCGCACATTATTTTAAAAGGCAGCTCCCATTTGGAACTTGCATTACACGGGGGTGATTAAGACCTCTTTTAATTTATGAAAAGCACTCAAGTATTCTTCGTTAAACTCCAAAGGCACATCCTTGACAAGGAATTGGGTGAGAGGTTTTACAATCTTTAAAAAATCTTTTATGAACCATAAGTAAAAACCGATATGTCTAAGAAAACTTCTCATACCTTTTACAGAAGTTGGTGACTACAATTTCTTAATTATCTCCGCCTTTTCTTTGTCAACTTCAATGCCTCTGTTAGAAACAATATGACCAAGGACAACTTCCTATTGCACCATAAAATGACATTTCTCCCAATGTAAGACCAAATTCACATCTTCATAGCTTTGCAAAACCTTAAATAAGTTATTCAAACAATGGTTATACGTTGTACCATACACAAAAAAATCATCTATAAAAACTTCCATTATGTCCTCAAGAAAATTTGAAAAGATAACCATCATGCAACATTGAAATATGGTAGGGGCATTACATAACCAAATGGCATTCGTCTATAAGCATATGTGCCATATGGACATGTAAAAGTAGTCTTTTCTTGGTCATTTGGGTGAATAGGGGTTTGAAAGAATCCGGAGTATCCATCTAAGTAGCAAAAATATGAGTTCTTTGCTAATCATTCAAGCATTTAGTCAACGAAGGGAAGGGGAAAATGGTCTTTACGGGTGGCTTTATTCAATTTTTGATAATTGATACACATACGCCACCCAGTAACAGTCGTAGTAGGGATTAGCTCATCATTCTCATTTTTGACGACAGTCATCCCCCCTTCTTAGGTACTACATGGACCGGGCTTATCCAACGCACTATCTAAGATATGGTAGATAATGCCGGTTTTAAGTAACTTCAAAATTTCCTTTTTAACCACTTCTTGCATGCTAGGTTTAATCTCTTTTGGTGTTCAATTGACGGCTTATGATCGTCATCCATCAATATTTGATGCATACACAGAGAAGGATGAATCCCTATTAAGTCATCTAGGGCGTATCCTATTGCTTTACGATGCTTCCTAGGTACTTTAAGCAAAAAGTCACCCTGGGTAGCATTCAAATTTGAATTCACAATCACAGGATATGTAGATTTTGGTCCAAGGAATTCATACCTCAGTGATGAAGGGAGTTGCTTTAACTCTACCTCGGGAGCTTTTGCCCATTCAGATGAGGGTTTATTTTCATCGTGCAATAATTCCATCTTAGTAGAGGAAGGCAAAATTGGTGGAGAGGCTCTAACAATTTAGCACATTCGGCTACTTCGGGGTTTTCATCCTCAGTAGTGCTATTATTCAACATCAAGTGCTCAAGTGGACCATTAGAATTAATGTTAGATGCGGTTTCTCGTATTAAACTATCAGCCACATCCATCTTATTACATTCATCAAAAATAGAAGGAAACTTAGCAAATTTTGGTAAATTAAATTCCACATGAACATCACCCACATCAAAAGTTAGTGTACTATTTTTCACATCAATACGGCACCCTGCAGTGGCCAAAAATGGCCTCCCGAGAATGATTGGGGTCTGTGTATCTTTTTCATTTCTAGAATCACAAAGTCTACCGGTACGTATAAGTCACTGCTTTTATTAGGACATCCTCCAAAATACCCATAAGGTGTTTTACAGACTGATCTGCTAATTGCAAGGAGATAGTAGATGGTCTTAACTTTCTAATTCCAGTTTTTCACACAGAGAAAGGGGCATTAAGCTTACGATGGACCCTAGATCACGCAAAGCACAGTTTATAGGCACATTCCCTATTAGGCTGGGAATTAAAAAACTGACAGGATCCTTCAACTTAGCAGGAAGCTTATTTTGAATTATTGAACTGCATTTTTAGTCAAAGCTACCGTTTCATGTTCTTCTAATGTTTTTTAATTAGATAGAATTTCTTTCAGGAATTTAGCATATGAAGGCATTTGGGTCAAGGCTTCAGTAAACGATATGTTTATGTAGAGTTTCTTAAGGATGTCTAAAAACTTTCCAAATTGCATATCAAGTTTTGCCTTAGCCATCCTTTGAGGAAATGGTAAAAGTGGAATATAGGGCTTTAGAGAAATGGTCTTAGGGTCCTTAGGAACCTCGTCAGGCTTATGTGTGACATCATCAATTATTTCCTTAAAAGGTGAGGATATTTCTTTCTTAACCTTCTCAACGTGCTCATTCCTGTTTTGCGAAGATTCATGGTTGGTAATGTCCTTAGGTCCCTCTAGTTGCTTGCCTCCTAGTAGAAGCATTGCATTGCATTGCTCCTTTGGGTTAAGCTCAGGTTCACTAGGTAGTCTGTTCGAGGGCATCGATGAAAAAGTAGCTTTCTGGGCAATCTGGGTCTCTAACATCCTATTATGAGTTGTAAGTATATCAACCTTGGAGGCTAATTGCTTTATGTACTCATCTTGTTTCTGTTGTGCCATAAGCATGTTTTCCATCATTAACGCTAAACTTAACTTTTAGAGCATCTGAGAAAGGAATGGGGGCTTTTGAAAAACAAGGGGTACTCTAGCATTCATAGGGGGCATATTCACAGGGTTTGGATTCGACCTATAAGAGAGATTCGAGTGATTCTTCCAACTTGGATTATAGGTATCAAAGTAAGGGTCATTAGTCGGTCTCGGGTTGAAATTTTGAACATAATTAACTTCATTAGGGCCTTGGGAAAAGGGACTCCCAACTAGACAGTGCAAAGATATGTGCTCAATTGAACCACAAATCTCACAAGGGGGAGGGGTACTGGAGTTTACAGCATTAATATTTAGTTGGTCCAATCTTTTAGTTATAGCATCTACTTTAGCAAAAAATAAAGTAAAAGCATCAACTTCAAGGTTACCTCTAACCCGCCTGGGTTGGGCTCATTCAGATGACCATTGAAAGTTATTAAGTGCAATATCCTCAATAAGGTTATAGGCTTCATCCTCAGTCTTGGTCATTAAAGTTTCTCCTGCCGCCGCACCAATAGTGGGCCTCCCAGCTTGGGTCACATCGTTATAAAAGGCCTGGACAATCATCCAACGTTGAAGACTATGATGGGGGTACAAACGCAATAAATCTTTAAAACGCTCCCAGCCTTCATAGAGCATCTCAGCCTCTTTTTGCAGGAAGTTGGTGATTTGATTTCTCAGGCTCGCTGTCTTGCTTGGAGAGAAGAATTTGGTGAGGAAAGCTTCTGTCAACTCATCCCAAGTTTTTATGCAACTAGACGGCAAAGAGTACAACCAAGTCCTCGCTTTATCCCTCAATGAGAAAGGAAATAAGCGCAGGCAGATTGCATCACTAGAGACTCCATTTAACTTTAGCGTATTGTACACCTCTAAAAATATCGAGAGGTGTAGGTTTGGGTCTTCCAAAGGAGTTCTACTGAATTGAGATTGCTATACCATGAAAATAATTGCTAGCTTGAGTTCGAAGTTGTTGGCCTGCACAGCAGGCCGAGCTATGCTTGAGGCTATCCCTTGGACTCCGGGAGTAACGAAATTAGAAAGGGTCTTTTTTTCTTACCCATCATGCTTGAATTCGTTCTTGCCTTACGCCTTTGTTCTTCGATCCTTTGCTTTTTCCTCCTTAAGTGAAAAGTCTTCTCAATTTTTGGATCAGGCTCATACAAAATCAGACTTTGCATAAACTAAGAAAAATTCCTGCAAGCACTTTCACCAACACTACCAGCGCACTTAAATGGGAAAACGAAAAAAATAAACCTATCGAGCCTAAAGTAATCTATCGAGCCTAGTCTTGTCAGAATATGCTAAGCAAAACTCAATTTCAAGTAGATTCGATTAACTACTGCAAATAAACCTGTTTATATCAATAAGAGAAAAACGTCTTGGAATTTTCGCAGGTATGGAAGAGAATTGGATCAGAATGAATAAAAATGTGCTATTCTCTAATTGGTTAATTCCGAGGAATTGTAATCTTGTCATGAAACTTGATCTGTTCTTTCGAAATCAATCAAATTTGCCTACGCCAAGCAAACTTCGTTCTTTCAAACTAATTTGACTTAATCCAAGTTTAATATATTCGATTACTTACTAGCCCACCCAACGTATAAATCTCTCTTTTGAGACGAAGTTATGCTATGTCTAATCAAGCAGTCCAACAACCAAATGTCGTCTTTCGAATGTATACTCAATTGTTTCAAATGTGCAAGCAAATTTTGGCAAAAAATCAACTCACAACATGTCAAACACTTGATAGAACAAAATCAAACCAACCATGAAAATAAGCACAATTGAATAAATTAAAACATGATCCAATAACAATTCTAAAAATTACTAAATTCCTAGACTAAGAAAACTACTCAGATATAATTAAAGATAAACTAACCAAAAAGATCGGTGAAATCTTGAGTGGAAGGGACTCGACTGAGATGGCCTTCACCAAGAGCGTCAGAACGGCCTCAGAATCAAACTATCTCACGCCCAAAACTAAGTCAAAACTAAACTACGAACAAAATTAGAGAGAAAATTAATCTAAACCAAATTGCTTGCTTTGCTTTGTTTTGCTTTGGAAATGAGTTGAGTGTGCTTCGGAATGCTGCAGAACGTCTCTATTTATAGAGAACTTCAATTGATCTCAGCCACATAGCCGAGGGAGAATGAAGAGGCAGCAGTTACAGGCGCATCATGGTTCGTAGGCTCTACCCGGGTTGATCGTGATCTGTGCTAATCTAGAATTTTGCTCTTTCTTTGTTGTACGATTATGGCAACTCATGCATGACCATGGGGTAGGTCAAAACACAGCTATTGAAGGGCAAATGCTGGGTAAAAAGACTAAAAATCCTGCAAAACACATAAAACAACTATACCCAAGTATAAATCGAGAATAGAAAATTAAATAATATCGTTAAGCATAAAATTCTCCTAAAAACTAGGCAACATAGCCCTAAAAAGGTATACATATAAAGCACTTATCAGCCGGGGAAATGTTCGCTTCCCTGGCGACATGGAAAAGCACTAGACAAGTGAAAGGTCGGATCCTTTGGCGAATAGAAAATATGCTACACTAGCGAAAGGTCCACCAACTTGGTGAACAGAAAAAATTAAGAACCTGCTTGATAACTCTGTAAAATACACTCTATTTTAAGGTCATTTTGTGTCTTTTTTAGGGGGAATTATGCGTTTTATGATATATTATGCACTCCTTTTTCTGTTTTACACTCAGGTATGGTTCTTCTCTGTGTTTTGCAGGTTTTTGGACCATTTTACCCCAAATTTGACCATAAATGAGTGTAGCTTCACTCCCCACGGACACCGTCAAGTCACTATGCCTATGGAAGGAAGAAAGAACGAAAAAGTATCGACATAGAGCTCACCACAGGTGATCCGTGGTGAGGTCAAGGCCTATGATGAGACCATAACTTCAAGCCTATTCATTTTCCTTCATCGTGTGGATGAGGCTGATCGAGTTCTTCTTTACATAGAGCCATTTCGCAGAAGATTTGGGGGGAGACAGCAAAAAGAGAACTCTTAGTCTCTAGTTTTTCCATTCTTTTCCATATTTCTAGGTTTAGTTTAGATTTCTAGTTAGTTTTGAGTGTTAAAGAAGTGCCTGCTGTTTTAGAGCTCTTGCAAAGTTGGGAAGCCATTGGAGGATCTCCAATTGCACTAAATTTTCTTCTCTCAAACTTTGTTTAGTTGTTGTTATTTTAAGTATGTGTGAGCATTTTTCTCAATCTAGGGATTGCTAGCCACATATTGATGTTGGAATCTCTCATTCTTATTTAGTTATGCTTGATTTTGATGGCAATTGGTTGCATTCTATCTTGTGTGTGAAATTTTTGTGGCTGAATTTAGGTCAAATTTATTTGCTAATTCTAAATAGTTAAGTGAAGGACTGAAAGATGAAACTTGCTATTTGATTGACAAGATAGGACTTGACTTAGCAATACTTGAGAAAAATTCGCTTGTTAAGATGACATTTAGCCATAAAAAATCCATAACTTAGACTAAACAAGGACATTTGAAAGAATGATAATTGGTTAGTTTAGGCAATTCAGTTTATTTCGAAAGAAAAGATTGAATTCTAAATGTGACTGCACCCCTTTCAATCTCCCATTATAGATCAAGTGCATGATATATTCCATTGATCCACATCTTTACTTGGCGGAACAAATCCCTAGATGTTTTAAATTGATTGAATCTTCCAATTAGGTTTTAGTGTCGTTCAAACGCTCAATTGAAATTTGCTTTCTCAACACTTTTACAAGACATAACTCAATAGATTGTGATTGGTCTGTCTGCGAACGATATGAACACCTGTGCGCTTGCAGGCATAGGTCCAGTTTTTGGCACCATTGTTGGGGATAAAATTTATGGATGTTGAGTTAGTCCTTAGAAATTGACCAAGCATTTTTTTGTCACTTTTTCTTTCTCTTCATATTTTTTTGATTTGTATTGATAGTTTTGTTGCTAATTTTGCAAATTTCTCCTTTACATGAGAAGTCCCTTTCCGTTTGTATTCGATCTAGAAACCAAAAGGACTTTTTGGTCCAAGAGGGAGAAATTAAGGGTAGAAGAGCAAAAGACTAAAGGCTTAAATGGTTTCTTCGTCAATAATAGGAATAGGAGGTGACCAAAGAAGGACGATCCGGGATTTTGTTACCCCATGACTCCAAGGTATTTCCTCACGCATTGCTTGGCCAACTATATAAGTGAATAGTTTTGAGCTTAAACCACCCATTATATCAATGGGCTACCAATCCTAGTTCGAAGGTGCTCCGTTAGAAGATCCAAACTTACACCTCTCAGTCTTTTTAGAGGTGTGGGACACATTAAAGCTCAACAAAATTTCTACCGATGCCATCCACTTGTGCCTATTTCTCTTTTCACTTAGGGATAAGGCGAAGGTGTGGATTCACTTATTGCCTCCAAGATGCATCATGACATGGGATGAGTGCAGAAAAGTCTTTCTTGCCACGTTCTTTCCTTCAAGTAAGGCGATAAGCCTGTGTAATCAAATTACTACTTTCTCTGAAAAGGAAGGTGAGATGCTTTGTGAAGCCTGGGAGCGATTCAAGGACATTTTATGACTATGCCCTCACCATAGTCTTCAAAGGTGGTTGATCGTGCAGACACTCTATAATAGAGTTACTCAGCCATTGATGTATACTATTGATGCGGTAGCAGGAGGTACTCTTATGAACAAAACTGAAGATGAAGCATACAGTCTTATAGAAGAGATGACTCTTAACAATTTCGAAAGGTCGTCTGAGGGAGCCCACCCCAAGTGGGTTGGAGGTAACTGGAGTTAGATGCTATTTCTATGCTTTCCTCTAAGGTTGATGCTATGTCTAAAAAATTAGAACGCTTGAATGTTAGTTTTGTCAGTTTAAGTACCCCTTCTCCATCATGTGGTATATGTGGGTCAGTTGATCATTTGACTGTGCATTGCCAAGTGGGTGGTCCTTTTGTCTAAAATGTAACTGATAAGGTTAATTATGTGAACAACAGTAATAGCCCAATCCTAAATTATATTTATTTATTTAATTACCTCATGTTAGTGAATTTTTCATATTTATTTATCGCATTTAATCATTCCGATGGAAAAAAAATTATTTGGGCCCTCACTTTGCAATTCGGGTTTTTATTAACGAAAAGAAAAACTCGGAAAAATTTCTATCAAGCATTGATATTTATAATCTAAGTGATCAAATTATTTTTCAGTAACATCACAAAAATTTAATTTTGAGTTGTGTAAAAACATTATCGTTACGGAGCGTTTTATTACCGAACCCAAATTATTTTGGCCCAATTTGAAGCCCAAGAAGCTTGCATTATTAACGTAGCTAATTACTATGATTTAAGCTTCACCATGGTTCGCTAAAAGCTACTTTTTGGGTGGTCTTTGTGGTTTAGTAAATTATTGGAAACTCATTTGAGGTAGATGTAAACCCAATTTAGACGTCGTAGCTATCGTAGCAATTTAGTTGTTGCTGGTGTTGTTTTCTGTTTTCCGTTTGCAGTTTGCAGTTTGCTATTTTTTGTTTTCCATTTTCTGTTTTTGCTGCTGTTTTCTACTTCTGATACTATGCCATTCTGTTGCTTCCCCTTTCTATTGTTACGGTTGCTATCCCGTTGGCATATGTGATCTGCACAGTTTGCTGGGTGATCACTCCCATAGTTATAGCATGTGTAGGTTCATGCAGTGTGCCGTTATAGTAATCATAGCATGTCGCCAAGTCCCACATGGGCTCGGTTTAGGATGCAACTAGCTTCGTTGCCTCCCCCGTTAGTATCCTTTTCTTTTAGGCTTGGTGCTAGTTACGAATGTGACTAGCTCTGATATTATTTGAAATGATACAGTTATGGATTCAAATTTAGAATATCATAG
Organism: Carnegiea gigantea; assembly: GCA_029747015.1. Lineage (NCBI taxonomy): Eukaryota > Viridiplantae > Streptophyta > Magnoliopsida > Caryophyllales > Cactaceae > Carnegiea > Carnegiea gigantea. The sequence continues at coordinate 163,413 of JAKOGI010001245.1, forward strand.
AATGCTTATACATACAACATGTGCTTTTGTTAATTCTTGGAAATAAGTTTTAGAAAAAAGCAATTTTCTTGCTTTGTAAACATCATGAATTACAATTTTGTTAGATTGCAGTTTCTATTTCTCCATCTAACCTTGAAATTGTTTGCAAGGGATTCTAGTTACTTGATAAAGAGATTCCATTTGCTTGATAAAGAGATTCAAATAGTATTTGAATTTTACCGGGTTTGATGCACTTAGTACATTGAGGGTGATGAGTTGTCTAACTTAGGAGTTAATGAGTCTCCACTTGAGTGTGGATGACTTATGTGTATTCTTTATTGCCCTGAAGAGGGAAATTCCATCACCTAGACATTTTACCCTCCCAAGAGACGTGTTCTGAAAGTGTGGGATGACTCTTAGTACCGTTGTACTTAGGGACATACAATTTCGATTCAGGTGCATACTTGGTGTCAGTCCTACTGCCCAAAACAGGTTATGAAAGAAAATTTAAATTTAAATTTGGATTTTATTATTTGTTGTATTCTACTATATGATTTTAGAATAGTAATGATTCCTTGACAACTTTGTTTTTGACCCCCTGGACTCATTTAGTTGCAGTTTTAAGAGTCATATATATATAAATTATCTAATTATGTATGTATATAAACCCTACTTTCCATTTTTGGGGGAGGTGAGAACTCCTCACTAAGTGGTTGGTTGTTCAACTTTCTTGTCATTCCCTTTGCCAAGTACCGAAGGTAGGTAAGTCAAGTGTGGAGAACAGTGTGGGTGTTCCTAATACCTTGCCTTATTTTTGAGCTTTTCATGTATTTGTAATACAAGAATAAACGTGAAACGCAGTAAGTCTATGGCGCGACATAGGTTATGTGTGTGATAAACTTCATACTATAATATGGGTGCTTTTATAGACCAAATTTTGTAAAGTTTGTGTAATATAATATAACTAGTAGTGTGCATGTGCATTCTAAGAGACCTAAAATAGCTCTGTATGGCCTCGAGCCAACTGCCAACGTTTCGCAATGTATCATATAAGCTAAGTGTGATTTTATAAGCAGGTTGTGCAATAAGTTGTGCAGCCCTTGATACTCTGGAAAGGGGACCCATTGAGTCTTGATTAGCAATTGTTATATTGTGAACAGGACGTTTGCTAGTTTAGCAAGTTTAATACCAACTTAGATGGGAACAACAAAAAAAAAGTAATTGTTGGAGGACCTGATCCATTCAAATTATTTATTTATTTATTTACTTTTATTTTTGTTGTTTTTCTTTCTTTGGTATTTTAAAGGGGCCTTTATAGAGTTAGGGACTCCCATAGGGTGTCCTGCCAATGTGACTTACTAACTTGCCGGTTGGGAGATTACGTTTGGTCGTATTAGAGCTTAGGTTAGTATTAGGCTATAGATGAGTCATGTGTCATGTGAATTGCATTAAATGGTAGGGATGATGTGATCGATGCCATTTAAATGTTTGCTTATATGACAAGTACTTACGAATTTGCTGGTTGTGGTGTGTAGGAAATCAGAACCAGCAAACTATTTTGATTTTTGAGACTTTGGCTATGTGGAGTTCTGGAAAGTTGCATCCAACGCCATGTTCTTCTGCCATGTGCTTTAACTACATAATATTTAACCCGCAATCCTCACTTGGGAATTCTAGACTAAGGAGTTCATTTAGCTATTACCTACCTCTGGAGAATGGGCTGAAATGAGTAGGTCTCTTAGTGCACCAATGCCGGAGGATGGTTTCCTTTTACCGATAGGGAGTTGATTAACTTTCTACGAACTGTTGACCCCCATACACACCATATACATCGAAATCTAGTGATTCTAGGTCTAATTATAGAAGAACACGTTTGAAGGGACCTAGTATTCAGGAGTAAAGTTTATAACATCTATGGCAGACTAGAGAAGAGAATAAGAAATGAAAAGGGGAAATGCCTAGGATATACAGGCTATGTCGTCTCGCAGACTGTCATGGTAGGATGATTAACATTTACATTAGGTGGGTACGTAGGTACCTAAGGGACGAAATCTGGTATCCAGATGGGCTTTATCAAACTCTAACCAAGATAGATGGACTAGTGACTGTGGGCCAATTAAACATGCGCCAAGGCTTAACCTATTGGATCTGTTGACTCGGAACGAACTAGATTCTCTGTGGAGATCAAATATAGATGACTAAACTACATGTAGTATAGCTGAGCAGCACTTGTATATGTTGTCTAAATTTCTGTGTTTGAGAACTTTAGTGTAATAAGCTTCCAGGACTATCGAACTTTAGTGTAGGACCAGCTTTTTGAAATTGAACTTTTGGGCCATTGAATTATTGTAAAATAAACTTCTGGGGCACAAGCCACTATTGGACTTTTTATATAGTTCCCAAAGCTTTTCATATTTGTAAACCTCATCCTAATCCTTAAAAATTTACTTTCGAAAATTTAAATTTTGTGCATGTAATAATGTGCTCACTAATACTACTTGAAGCCTTCTTTAATATCGTATCAGAACCACATGACCAAAAATAAATACGATAACCAAGATAAAATAATAGTTAATTAAGCTAATTAACTGTGTCTAATACTTAAATCGTGATCTACTTGTCCTACTCCTAATTACTCACATATCGTGCACCTAACAGAATGAACCACTTCGATAGTATCACAATCAAACTATATCACTCATATAGTTTTAGAATTAAAAACTGAATTACAAAAAATTAAGGCTGGAGATAAGGAAATTAAGAAGCAATTATCTGTATTTAGACCTGTCAGCTCGGACGGATGGGTTAAATACGGGTTGGTTGTATTCAAATTTGGGTATAATACGGGTCGGGTATATTTTGGATTTTGGTAAAATGTGGGTGGATGTATTTTGATTTTACGGGTTTCGGATCAACCCAACGGGTTAGGTTTAGAGCGCTCTTTCTGTGAGTTATTTTTCTTTATTGAAAATCAAAAATTCTGCATATTTATTACTCAAAATCATTTGTATTTAATAAAAAGGCATAATAATTATAATTTCTCAAAAGAATATTAAAAATATTCAAACTTTTTATTATAATGTATGAACATCTTGTATGGGCGGGTAAAGAATCAAGCCACATTTGATTTTGGGTAGATTGACCTGTACATTAGAAGAACGTCAATAGCAGGTCGGTCATTTATGGGGCAGCCTATCTAGAGCATTTTAATGGACTGTAACAACTTGACCGTTAATCACCTATTTAATAATTTATATTTTTATTAACTAACCTACCAATGTCAAATCAGATAAAACTTTATTAATGGAGCCCAATATGGATACGGCTGGCCTTTTTCCTACCACTAATATTAGAGTTCAAGACTAGTTGGAAAGAAAACCAAATAAAATTGAACAAACGAAGTACAAGATATTCTCTTGCAGTTATGATACCAAAAATTTAAATCATTACAAATTAATTAATTTAAAAAATAACTAGACATATTTATTTAAATAAGTATATAATGGTATGACTTGCACATCTTTGATACTTGTTTTCTTTTAAATTAACTTTTTAAAAAAAGATTACATAGTTATGTCATGCAATTTTACACCCATTTAAAACTTTTTTCCATGTAAAAGTCATGAATGATATTATTTTCAGAGAATGGAGAAGAAAAAATAGGTTATTATTGTTTAATTTGTAAATCAATGAAATAGTTATATGATGTCTTTTTAAACTCTTCGATGAAAATGACTGACCATTATTGTTAAGGGAGATAAATTAGAGAAAAATCAAAAACTAAGGATATAATGTTTGGGTCAAGTGGGAGGGTGAGGGTTTGGCCGGGTTTGATCCTCTAATTCGCGAGTTTTTTAGGTTCGGTTTTTTTTGGGGTTCGGATCGAGAAAATCGTGTTCAAAACCCAAAAATTTCAGGTGGGTTCGGTTTTGGTCAATTTTTGTCAGGTCTATTTGTAATGCATCTTACTTTAATTAATGAAATTAGACATGGTAGAAAATCTAATTTAAGTATTAATACTCCATTTCAGCGTAAATATCTTTTTCAAACCCTAAAAAACGAAAATCCAATCCCTTTGCAAGATAAAAAATCTAAAAAGAATTTGGAGAAAAATTAACCGAAAAATCGATTGAAAAATCATCTGAAATGGCAGAGAAAGAAGACAAGGATGGAGTATAAGTAGTATAATCTTGAGTAAGTGTAGAATATGTGTCACAAAGAACAAAACCCAAAGAAATTAAACAAAATCATAGGCGCAATAATCGAGAAACAGGATGTATTGTCCGATGATAATAAGGAGACAAATAGTGCCCAGTTAGAAGAAGAAATATACCAGTAGATACACCTAACTAAACTAAGAAATCTTTGTGTTGTTTATTTATTAGTAATTAGAAACAAACCAGATAAAAAAAAGGTAAAATGGTATTTGATGAAAAAATCAATGGGATTGGAGAAGAATTTAACATAGACGGAATTGACTCCAGTCTAGTTAGCAATATTGTTACTAAACCAGAAGAAGTTGGTAAACCTTCTAGAAGAAACACCCATTTATGGGACCTACGTACATTCCAGCAAGGTGTACAACTAACTTTTTCTTTGAATTTATCCCAAGAAAAGTCATGTCCTTTGAAGAAATGGGTCTTACCCCAATTAGCCAAACATATACATCTTAAACATCGATGGATTTCGTTATGGAGAAGAAATATTTGAGCATTGGAAAATAGGTATGACTAGTGTTCTAAACTTCAATACTACATGGATTGCTAAAAATTTCCTAAACTACATCGAACATAGTTTTTTTGATACTGTAGCTGATTGGTATAACTCATAAGATGAGGAAGGTAATAATGTAGTAAGAACGATGAAAACACCAGCCGCAATGTTCAAAAACTTATGTAAGGAAATTGTTACTGAATTTACCAGAGCTAAACCTCATTTTGAAGAACAGGCTAGAGAATGGTGAAGAAAGATTAATAACACAGTGTTGTGGGATATGAGATATCTGGAGAACTACATTACTAAATTTAGTCAATATTATTATAAAATTAGATCAAATGAAACCAATCTTGGTATGTTTTATGACAAATTACCATACTGAATCAATTCTATAATAAATAAAAAATACATTACATAACTTGAAAAGCAAATGTCATTGATACCCATGGTACAAGAATCTATTGTTTAAAAAAATGGGTCAATACTTAGTGCATTGATCTCCAAAAATAAAAGAAAATAAAGAAACAATTTCTACTTTGTTGGAATAATCCTCACAAATGGGAAAACAAACCTAAGAAGAGAAGAAAATGAAAATTTTATAAGAAAAAGCGCTTTAACAAGCAGAGGAGAGAGAAATATAAAAGAAAATATTACAACAAACCAAACTTTAAAAAGGGAAGATTTTTTGGAAAAACCACTTATTGTCCTATTAGGAAAGGCAACTATAAGTGTTAGGCATGCGAAGAAGTAGACCATTATGCAAAGGAATGTAAAAATAGGAAGAAGAACAAGGTGATAGAAAATTTGGGTAGTCTGGATTATTTTGAGCTTAGGGACGAAGAAACACTAGATTTAGCCCTGAAAGACAACAAGGGAATTATTGAGATTGTACTGGAGGATGAATATGAAGAAAGTGCTTATGAAGAAACTAGTCACATGATGGAAAGTAGTTCAATTAGCCTTGGTACACTTCAAGGAGAATTTGTTGCAGATAATGGGAATGAAAAAGTTGAAGGAGATTGGATCCTTCCCATGATTCAGAAAGACATGATGAATAAAAAATTCACCTTTCAATTAAAGAGTAAATATGTATATGAAACGATGGAAGATCTATAAATAAAAAATCGTGAGCATGATGTGGAGAAGTTAATCTCATTAATTGACAAAATATCTTTAAGCATAACAAAGATAGAAAGCATAGGTATATCCATGTTAGAAGTGTCCAGGTGTAAGTTACTCAATTACAATATTATAGGAAAGATATTGATCCATATGCTTTGCTCTGTGATATCAGGCATACAAAATTTAATAATAAAATTACCACAATAATTAAGCCAATCCATGTGTAATGGGTCAGTAGGATTCAACTTTCGTTCGAGATATTATGAAAGCCTAAAAGGTGAATTTGCCAAGACCTTCCTATCCTATAAGATAAAATAGTAGGGATGGATAAGAGAAGATGAGGATAACCACTAAGGATATTTTGCAAAATAATCTAGAAACTAGATAATAACTATGGATCCAAAGACTAAAATAACACTGATAGAGGTAGAAAAAGTTGAAAGTCATATGCCAATAAAGAAAATTCAAACGATAAAATTCAATCTGCAAGAAGTAAAAATCAGTAGGTCTTGGATATCTAACTCTGCAAATCCCACAAAAATCAGTAAGAAAAATGTAATAAAGTGTAATAGTCCAATCCTAAATCAGGTTTGTTTATTTAATTATTTCATGTTAAAGATTTTCTCATATTTAATTGTCGCATTCAATCAACCCGGTGGAAAAAAAAAATTCTTTGGGCCCTCACTTGGCAACTCGGGTTTTATTTATTTATTTAATTATTAAAAAAACTTTGGAAGAGTTGATAGTAGGCCCTAACAAGTTTAATCTAAGTAATTTATTTTGTTTTCCATAACATTACAAAAATTTAATTTTGAGTTACGAAGCGTTTTATATCTGAATCCAACTTATTTCGGCCAAATTTGAAGCCCAATAAGTTTGCATATTAATCTAGCTAATTACCATGAGTTAAGTTTAACAATGGTTAGCTAAAAGCCACATTATGGGTGGATAATAATTAGCTAAGTAAATTTCCTTTCATTCTTAACCAAGTAAAACACACACATACATTACTCTTCTCTTTCTTCTCTAACTACACGGCCAGCCAGTTCCAGCCCCCATTCTGGTGTTTTTCGGTAAGTTTCCAGCCATCCTTGGCTACCTCCAACCCCCCCGATACTCTCGTACAATTAGCTACCATCCTCCATCCTCAAAACCACCAAACATCACCTCCATCTCTACTTTTTTTCAAGCACAAAGTGAGTAACCCTAAGCTTGTTTTCTTTGGATTAATGATTTTGATTCTTGATTATGTTGATTTGAGTTTTGATCATGTTTTTTGGATGGAAAGAAGATTTATTTTGATGTTTTTAATTGTTGATTGAGTTTGGATCATGCTGGGTTTAGGGCTATTCATGAGCATGCAAGTTTAAGGTTGGAAGTATGTGTTTCTTAGATTGTTTGTATTGGACCTAGTGGCTTTAATCTCTAGTAATGTTTATGAGGGCGTTTTTGGTGATCTTGGATGAGATGAAGAAAAAGTAGGTTGGCTAAAAGCTAGGGTTTTAATGATTATGTAAGGTTTAGTTTCCTTTAATATCAAGCATATTATATGGGTATATTTGATTGAAAAATAAATCTTTGATGTATTTGATTATGAAGTGAAATTGAGTATGATGGTTTTGCATGATGAGGGGAGGACTAAAGTTTTGTAACAAGATTTTTAGGATTGATTTTAGCTGAAGATTTGTGTGAAAAGAGATGAGAAAACTAGGACAGTGGGGACTGGGAAATAGCAGAAAACAGGCGAAATTTGTCAATAAACTGGTAGTGCATGGCCTAACCAAAAATTATGATTTTTGGTGGGTAGATAAATTAGTGAGTTATCTTTCAAATAGATTTTAAATCTCCTTAATCCGAGATCTGTGGAAAATGTCATAGCCATTTCACTAAAACTGCACAGGTTCAACTAAAACTGGCATACTTCTGTTCTAATCCCATTTTGGGAACCATATTGTGAGAATCATGTTCTGTGTTCTAAATGAAAGTTTTTTAGGACTTCTTAAACTTTCTATATTAGGGAATTAAGTCTCAAATGGAAGCTGAGAGATTAGGTTATTAGTCATTACTTTAGCCCCTTTTAGGCCCTTACTTTTCTTTTACTAAAGTATTAACTATAAAAATAAATACATTTGCTAACTATATGTTTCTATAACAAAATTTTTGCACAGAATCAATGCATAAACTATCTTTTCCACCCCTTTTGTGCATAATCTGGCTCAGTGACATTTCATTAAGAGCCCCAGGTACGGTCATTGTCTGCATCTTTAGAAATCAGTACGTATTTATCAAAATTATAATGTTTTGGTAAGTACATCAAGAATCAGTTTATACGATGATTTATCATTTAATTAATGACCCCACCAGTTATCATCTATAGGGCATTTACCCTCCAGTTACCCACGCAGTTTCAGGCCATGTTCCGATCGGCTTGGCAGGTGTATACCTATCCATAGATCATAACAGTTATAAGAGGCTCACTTCCAGATAATAATCAGCAATGCTGTTTTCCATTTATCTCAGCCACTGTTTTAACTTAAAATGAATTGCAAAGCGGGCCCAACCGATGTTGCAAGGTCATTTTACAATACAGTAATATATGTATTGAGTTTCGGCTCACCATTCAAATGTTTTCCTATTTTGTTTTAGACGCACACAGGAGTTTCTTTATTCTAACAATCCAGTTGAAGAAATTGAGAGGGTCTAAGGATATCTGGGTGGGTTCATAGTGGTGGCTACTCATATTATATGGAGGCCATTGGATAAGCATTTTAGTAGATAGTGAAGTAAGTTTACGGTGATGTAAACTTTAAGTTAGTTAGTCATTACTTGTATATGATTTGATGATGTTCAAAGATGTATATAAGTGACCCATGTTATATCCAGTAATGATTTATAGAGCCTTGTCCTTCGGGATAGCGGTAGCACCCTATTCATTGGATATATCAGTTGTAATAGAGATTATAGAGATGAACAGTGAGACAGGAACAGTGGGGGCATTACAGTTTTGGTATCAGAGCAGGGTTATGAGTTTATTTTAATGGGATTATGAAGTATGAAGAGTTGAGGTGGAAGGTTGATAAGATGGGTCAGTGAGAGCTATTATAGCATGGTTAGAGATTTGAGACTATGAAAATGGATATTTACCCCTTTCATATTCATCTTTAAGGTTTGTATAGTCGATAGATTCTTCTGCAGTGCACAGGATATTGCATATTGCTGTGACCACCCATGTTTCGTTACTACATGCTAGCATGGTAGTCCACTTATATGACCTCTATTATGAGTTTCATAGCCACAGTTATGGTCCGTACCTTTATAAACAGTTGTGGTCAGTACCTAAAGTTGTCCCTTGAAGTTTGTTATTATCACTGTAGAGTTCATAGCCCTAATGTGTACATTTCAATAAGGTTTATCCAGATCATAATAATCTATGGTGAATCCTCCTAAGATATATGAGCATACTTAATATTGGGGTATCTTACGGTGTAAGAGGTGAACCCTTGTGTAACATCTTAGTTTGACTGTTCCAGTGTTGGATTGTGTGTATTGTCCCCAGATAAAGAAAGGGTTTGATGAGGGCTACATCAGGATAGGGAGTTATGTGAACTAGACTTTACCATAGTGAATATGTATGAGCACTTGGGCATGGCTTATCAAGCTAATAGGAGTGGAAGACTCCATGTTATTATGTTTTAGCAAGCATATCAATGACTACATAGAACCAATGTAGAGAGCATAACAACATTCCAAGGAAACAAGGTGGAAGCAAGTGGGATAATAATGTAGTGGAACTATTCCAGCATTAAGAGAAATGGAAGTAACTTCTAGAGTATTCATTTTAACAAGAGTTTCCATGGGGGCATGTAAGATGTAAGGGAAAGAACCTAAAGAATTATAGTACGTATAGTATTGGGTGATATGGATGTACACATATTATGTGCACTTTGCTAGTATGCACATCATACTCTTAAGGGATTTTTGGAGATGTAGTATGCACTTCAGTTGTGAGTTATTCAATGACCCAGTATTGGGCGATCTAGAGAATCAGAGAAGTATGACAGAACATATCTTTTATTACTTGAATCTTATATTCTTAACCATGTTTACTTGTCAGCTTTCGCTATAGCAATCTCCATAAGAGACAGTGATATAGAGACCATTTCGAGAGAATATGGGATTAGATTGCTTAGTTCAAAAAGGTACCAGTTTAGCTTAGCTCATGATGTGCCAGTAGAGTTACAGAGCAGGTGGATCACATGAAGTTTCAGTTTAGCCCTACACTTGGGTAGCTTTTCTTGTAAGCAAGACATGCATGATCATTTACCTCGCTGCTTATATAATGGAGTTTATAATGATTCCCAGTGTGCGTGCCTGCATAACATGTAAGAATATTTGATCCTCTCTACTTACAGTACAGTCATTGCTTTGTTCATATTTCACTGTCGCACACTCTAACTCCTTGTTCCTATTCACTTATTATTTATAAAGCCTTCTATCTTATGACCAAAATAGAGTTGAACAGAGCTAAAGATTTAAGGGTCATTGTGAGCTATAAAGTGTTTATGAGCTGTGCTGGACCAGTTAAATAAGCTATTCGCTATAAGTTAATATGTATGGATGCATGTTTTTATTTATTTAAGAGTTGTATTATATGTTCATTTCTCTCATTTGTTTAAATCTTGCAATTGTGTACTCGGGTGTGTAAACCGTTGAGTTATGAACTCCGACATATGGCTGTTGAGCTATTAAAATGTTTCTTCCATTTCAAGTATCATTTATAAGGCTTGAAGCCTGGATTTGGTCAGTTGTAGGCAGAACTCTGTTTGTTTTATCCCAAGATTTAAGGGTTTAACGGAGGCATATTAGCATATTTGATGTCAAATACAGTGATGTTTAAAACCCAATGTGGGGATGCCTTTTGCACCTTCCTAAGAGATTATTACATTGTCAAGGTACATATACCCCTTTAGATAGCGAAAATGCCTTGTGGGGCTATATCTTGAGGTTGAATCAATATGCGATGGACATTACAATGAGTACTTATGTCTGTTGATGACAGCTTAGTAGCTTATAATATGTTACTCGATATTATATAGGTTGTATGTAGTGTGATAAGTTGTCATACAAAGGGAACATCTGTTTTTATTACTAAGACCTTCCATTGGCAATGCTCCTATTACACGTAGTCATTGACCTACCTTTGCCCTAGCCCTTGGATTGTTCAGGGTATCATTTCGTTGCTCATAGCACTCACTTGCTCCATAGTAGTTCTTTGTCTAGACCATTGCTTTAAGGGCCGCATTTGACATCTAAACCATGCCAAGTATCACTTATCTTTTGCAAGAATGCTTTTCATATAGTATTTCTTATAATGGTTGTCAATATTCTAATACCATTGACTGTTATCATCTTTTATTCATTCTCCTAGGAGCATACTCACGCATGTATCTTATATCTCTTTTATTCATTGTTGAATACCTGTATCTCGTTCATTTATTATTGAGAGCATGTTCATGCATATATCTTATACTCCGTTTATGCGTAATGATATGCTTGTATGACTTGCTCTAAATTTATAAGGTGATTCATCTCTTATTGGTGTAGGTGATTGTTATAGTCCTCTTACTCTCCTTATTTTGAACTTCAACTCCCACACATATATCTTACATGCTCATAAGTAAACTCCAGCTTTTCTATTCAATCTTATTGCTGGACTTGAACTGATTCATATGAGCAAAGGCATGTTTCTAATATCACTTATCCAATCTATTTACTTATCCATTGCACTTTTCTGGTCCAAACTATTGATTTATTTATTACACTTGTAACTCTAACACCTATATTTTATATCCTCATAAGCAAACTTCAGTAATCCTTATTTAGTCTTATTGGCGTACTTGACTTGGCTCCATATGAGCAAAGGTATGTTCCCATTGTAGCCTATTCAGTCCATTTATCTATTCATTATACCTTGCTTGTTCAAGCTATTTATTTATCCATTGTACGTTGTTTATCTAATCTATTTCTCTATTTATTGTATTTTGTTTGCCCACTCTCTCGATTGCATTTATCCTGTTAATGGTATGTAGAAAGTCACCCTGTTGGAACTTAGTCGCTGGCCATCTTGTTTTTAAATCATTAGCTAAACTTGAAGGTAACCAGACCATCTTTCTTCTTGGATAACTATGTATTGGATCCTTTATAATCAATATTTATAAACTATGATTCTTGTGGTATTATGTTTCAGAATTCTGGATACACTCATGGTTATCTTTATTCTAACCACCCCATGATAATCTCTCCTTTATTAGCCTTATCTAGTCTCATTGTTCATTTCTTTTTTACATAATTATTCACTTGGCTAATAATTCCATCACTCTCGTCCCTAACTATGGTCATTTCATTGCCTATTATCAACCAGGAGCAGATCCTTGAGTAGTCCGATGAGGGGAGATCATGTGAAGCATTAGGAATATCAGATGAGGACATTTTAATAAGGGCATATTCCCAAGCACTGTCTAATTATATTAGAGTGATGCAGAAGAAACATTGAGTATAAGGTTAGAGCTAACCCAAGTAAGCATTAAGAAGGAAAATTCAAGTAAATGTTAAGGTGATACAAGGTCGATAAAAGAGTTGTGTTGGCAAAATAAGGAAATAACCAAAGTCTTAGATGGGTTATGAAGTATTTCAAAAGGCTTTTCTAGTCAAGGTAGTAAGAGACCGACTATCCAAGGACAATTAGGGACTAGTTACATTGGGCCTTATGATTCATTGAAAGATTAAATTCTGTCGCTTGTTAACTGCACCTACCTGTTGAACCTGGACACGTACATAATGTTTTTTATAGCTTGTAATAGTATCAGAGTACTTATCAGGGTATACAATAGTTTCTATTAGTGGACAAGGGGACGAACCAGTAGTGAGCACCTCCTCACTAGTAACAAGATTCTTTTCTTTCAAAGAGAATATCAACTTTGAATCAAAGTAATTAAGTTCATTGCAGCATCAAAAAATATCAATGGATCCAACTCCTTTGAGTTTGAGACTGTAATACTTCACAACCTAGGACAACATCTGTATTTGCATGGAACTCCCAGCGCTCGATGTGATGAAAATACTAGTAGAGAAATTTGCATGAAACATCAAGGTAAAATGACACAGACATTGACAACAAAATCATCATTTGGTTTATGAAGATCTTCTTTAACATTCAATGAGGTGACATACATTAGAAGACTCTTGAAAATAGATTATTAGAACCGACAAAAGAGCTATGCTGATAAAAGAAGGAGATTCCTGAAGTTTCAGGCAGATGATAAGGTTTTTCAGAAAGTTCCACCAACTAAGGGTATAAGAAGGTTAAACTACGAGCTAAATTGAGGCCAAGATCTATTAGACCATGCAAGTTTAATAAAAAGATTGAATCCCATAGCTTGTTGACTAGATCTGCTTATATAACTCAAACATGTTTGCAACGTGCTCTTTACCTCACAACACAGACAGTAGATTTCAGATCCTGACCACGCTCTCTTAACCAAACCCATTGCAGTCAATGAGGGTCTATTTTTTGAAGAGCACCTAGTCCAGATACTAAGTCGTAAGATTAATTAGCTACGCATCAAGCAGATACCTTTAGTCAAAGTACATTAGGCAAATCATACCTTTTCATAAGCCACATGAGAAAACCAAGGATGAGATGCAAGCCAAGTACACACATCTATTTGAGAAAAACTTGCATGTTTTGTCAAAGCACATAAATTTCGAGGACAAACCTTTTCAAGGAAGGAAGGCTGTAATAGTTCGACCATAAATCATGTTTATTTATTTAATTAAGCCATGCTATTAATTTTTCACATTTATTTATCTCATTTAACCATCCCAATTGAGAGAATTCATTTTGGGCCTCATTTTACAATTCGAATTTACTTTATTATAATAATTCTGGGTGAATCGATATTAGGCCCCAGTAAATATGATTAGGTGACAAATAATTTTTCATAATGTCATAAAAATTACCTCCCAAGAAGCCATTTGGGAGACCGAAGAAGAAATGAAAGCCAAGTACCTACATTTATTTGAGGTAACCTTGCATGAAATGGTAAAGTTCATAGGTTTCGAGGACGAAACTCTTTAAGGAGGGAAGACTGTAACAAGCTAAACCCTAGATCATATTTATTTATTTAATTATTTCATGTTAAAGATTTTCTCATATTTAATTATCGCATTCAATCATTCTGGTGAAAAAAAAATTATTTAGGCCCTCAGTTGTAAATTTGGATTTTATTTATTTATTTAATTATTAACGAAAACGTTGAAAGAATTGATAGTAGGCCCTAACAAGTTTCATCTAAGTAATTTATTTTGCTTTCTGTAACATTACAAAAATTTAATTTTGAGTTACGAAGCATTTTATTTCCGCACCCAACTTATTTCGGCCCAATGTGAAGCCCAATAAGTTTGCATATTAACCTAACTATTTACCATGAGTTAAGTTTAACCATGGTTGGCTTAAAGCCACTTTAGGGGTCGATAAAAATTAGCCAAGTAAATTTCCTTTCATTCTTAACCAAGTAAAACACACACGCACAGTCTCACTTCTCTTTCTTCTCTAACCACACAGCCCGCCAGCTCCAGCCCCATTTTTGGTGTTTTCCGGCAAGTTTCCGGCCAACCTTGGTTGCCTCAACTCCCCTCGACACCCTAGTACCACTACCTACCATCCTTCATCCTTAAAACCACCAAACATCACCTCCATCTCTACTTTTTTTTCAAGCGCGAAGTGAGTAGCCCTAAGATTGTTTTCTTTGGATTTTTGATTTTGATTTTTGATTATGTTGATTTGAGTTTTGATCATGTTTTTTTGGATGGAAACAAGAGTTATTTTGATGTTTTTAATTGTTGATTGAGTTTGGATCATGCTCGGGTTTAGGGTATTCATGAGCATGAGTGCTTAAGGTTGGAAGTTTATATTTCTTGGATTGTTTATATTGGATCTAGTAGCTGTAATCTCTAATAATATTTACGAGGGTGTTTTTGGTGATCTTGGATGAGATAACGAGGAGGTAAGTTGGCCAAAAGTTAGGGTTTTAATGATTATGTGAGGTTTACTATCCTTTAATATCAAGCACATTATATGTGTATATGTGATTGAAAAATGAATCTTTGATGTATATGATTATGAAGTGAAATTAAGTATTATGGTTTTGCAAGATGAGTGGAGGACGAAAGCTCTATTACATGATTTTTGGGATTGATTTTAGCTAAGGATTTATGTGAAAACAGAGGAGAAAACTAGGATAGTGGGGGCTGGGAAATGATAGAAAACAAGGGAAACATTGTAAATAAACTGGTAATGTACGGCCAACCCAAAAATTATGATTTTTCATAGGTAGATAGGTTAGTGAGTTATCTTTCAAATGGCTTTTGAATTGCCTTAATCTGAGGTCTAAGGAAAAATTTATGGCCATTTTACTAAAACTGCGTAGGTTCAACTAAAACTGGCGTACTTGTGTTCTAACCCCATTTTGGAAACCCTATTTTGAGAATCATGTTTTGTGTTCCAAATAGATGTTTGTTGGGACTTCTTATGCTTTCTATATTAGGGAATCAAGTCTCAAATGGAGGCCAGAAGATTAGGTTATTAGTCATTACTTTTGCCCCTTTTGTGCCCTTACTTTTCTTTTACTAAAGTATTAAATATGAAAATAAATACATTTGCTAACTATATGTTCCTCTAACGATATTTTTTTTATAGAATCAGGGCCTAAACTATCGTTTCCTCCCCTTTTGTGCATAATTTGACTCAGTGACATTTCATTAAAAGTCTCAGGTACGTTCATTTTCTGTATCTTTAGAAATCAGCACATATTTATCAAAATTATAATGGTTTGTTGAGTACATCAATGAATCATTTTATACAATGATTTATCATTTAGTTAGAGAGCCTGCCAGTTATGTTCTATTGTGCATTCGCCCTCCGGTTACCCCTGCGGCTTCAGGGTAGGTCCCTGATTGACTTGACAGGTATGCACCTATCCATAGATCGTTCTAGTTACAAGGGGCTCACTTCCAGATAATAATCAGCAATGCAATTTTACATTCATCTCAGTCACTGTTTTAACTTAAAATGAATTGCAAAGCGGCCCCAACCATTGTTGTGAGGTTATATTATAACATAATAATGTATGTACTGAGCTTCGGCTCACCATTTGAAATGTTTTCCTATTTTGTTTTAGGCATGCATAGGAGTTGCTTTATTCTACCAAGCTAGTTGAAGAAATTGAGAGGGTTTAAGGACATCTAGATGGGTTCACAGTGGTGACTGCTCATATTATATGGAGGCCATTTGATAAGCACTTTAGTAGATAGTGATGCAAGTTTATGGTGATGTAAACTTTAAGTTAGCTAGTCATTACTTATATATGAGTTGATGAAGTTTGAAGATGTATATAAGTGAACCATTTTATGTCCCGTTATGGTGTATAGAGCGTTGTCCTTCGGGATGGCAGTAACGCCCTGTTCATTAAGTTTATCAGTTGTAATAGAGATTATGGGGATTAACAATGACACAGGGTACAGTGGGGGTGTTACATAAAAATTGATGAGAATGGTAGAATTCCCATGAAACCTCGATTATTCAGATGCATGAGTGCAAGATTAGAATAGGAAGAGGAATCATTGATAGCTAATGAAGAGTTCAAAAAGATGATATAATTAGAATGGCCAGTGAATGAATAGAATGAGTTTTGAACTTACGAGATACAGTGTAAATTGAAGCATGAGTCTAGATAGGGATGTCATAGGGTAGAGAACTAGAAATGTTAGTGAGCAAATCTATAATGATGAATTAGTCAAAAATATAACTATAAAAATATACTATGAGGTCATCAGTACAAACCATAATAGCATCTATATCCCAATAATGTATGTCTAGAGGGATATAATAAATATCAATTATGTGCCTACATCTACAACGATTATTCTGCCTATTCTGAAAAAAGATCATTGTTTCTAGAATTTATATGAAAAAAATCCAAGAATCCTTTACAAGTACAGATTGTTGATAATAGTATTATAAGTCGCAACGAAGCTATAGAAGGGTTATCCACAAAATAGGAGAAGTCTAATGCATTATACCAATTATATGGGCTACTGATCAACCTTCTCAAAATATGATTGTTGGAAATAATTTTCACAGGCTTTATTCTCTATGCACATAGACCATAAACAAAATAATATTGATAATAAATGGTAACTCAGTTTTTATTGATAAATTAAATAAAGCCTACACACACTTGAAGATTGAGTTTACATACAGCCAGCACGGTGACAAGGTAATTCCTTCACAATGTGAGATAGCACTAACAATCCCACTAGTTGGTTTATCCATTGATGAGCAGATTTGTTGAATAACAAGAGCAATTATGCAAAGAACTCTACTTGAATAATCCTCTTAAATTTTGGGATAAAGATAAGACATTTATAAAAATCACTTTGTTAAATCCTAACACCATTATTCAAGTTGAAAAATGGTGTATACACTCAAGGATATCCAAGAATTTGACAAGCAAATCAAATAGCATTTTGGATAAAAGGTTAATGAGGAATAGTAAGAGTCCTCACACCAGTTCCGCTTTTATGGTAAGAAATCATGCTGAAGAGAAAAGAGAAAAAACTACAATGGTAATTAATTATGAAAAGTTTAATAATAATACTGTGTTTGATGGTTATTATATTCCTAACAAAACAGTTCCTTTTAATAGAATTGAAGGAGTCTCTTGCTTCTAAAAAATGCAATGCAAAAGCATATACCGACCAATAAAAATGGATGAAGACAGCACTCCTTTTGTCGCTTTACATACATTATGAGCGGATAGTAATGCCATTTAGTCTTAAAAATGCAACCAAAATATTTTAAAGGAGAAGGGATAACGTCTTCAAAGATCTTAATCACTACTATCTAGTTTTCATTGATGATATCCTTGTCTTTTCCAAGACCATAGAAAAGCACAAATATGATGTTTGAGCTATCACCTAAAGAGGCATTTATCATGATATTATTCTTGGTAAGGACAAGTACATTTATGCCAAATAAGAAATTGAGTTTTTGGGTCTATAGATAAAAATTGGACAAATCAACCTACAATAGCATATTCTAGAACAAATAGAAAGCTTCCCTGAAAAGATTAATGATCAGATGTAATTAGAAAGGTTTCTAGGATGTCTTACCCATGCTTCAGACTTCACTAAAGAACTAGCCAAATTGAGAAAACCCTTGTAACAGAAACTTAAGAAAGAAGTAAGTTAGACATTGACACCTATTGATTCAAAGATTATTCAAAACTTCGAAACAAAAAAGGGTAGCCCGGTGCATAAGCATCCCGCGTTCACGCATGGTCCGGGGAAGGGCCGCACCCCAAGGGGTGAATAATCCTCTTGTTCAAAACTTCAAAACGATGTGTAATAATCCTCTTGTTCTTGATTTGTCTAATGAAGGAGATGATTTAATTCTTGAGATAGGTGTAAGAAATGAGCACTGCAATGTAGTACTCAAAATCAACGAAGGATAAAAATTCTGCAAATATTGCAGTGAAAGTTTTAATAAAGCAGAATACAACTATCACACGATAGAAATAAAAAATCCTTGCAGTCATAAGAAAAATTGAAAAGTTCTTAATCTTTTTAGCCCCAAAACTTTTTCCTTATTCAAACTAATTGGAAAGGAATATTTGGTTTTGTGGAAAAGAATTTTTCAAAGATGCTAATGTAAGGGCGACTCCATTGATAATTAATTAGTTTTCCTTATCTATTAAACATAAACAAGGATCACAGAATTCTCTAGCAGATAATTTAACTTTAGAATGCGCCAATGGTGGTTATCAGATTAGAACACCTACCAGAAAAGGAGAAAATCCAAAATAAAATGTCATTGCTATTAGAACGGGTTTCTCCTTCTAGTAGAATCCTTATGGATTTTAGAATTCCACATAAGAAGTAGATCGCACTTTGGTCTACTATCTTCGACCTACCTAATAGTACAAAGATTCAACCTTCTAGAGTTACAAATAAATTACCTATGGCGTCCTTATAATATTTAAGAAAAAATAAGTTCTCATGTTCAAGAAACATATAGTTTGTAACAGTTTGATAAATGGATGTTGTGTGTGCAAATTGATGTGTTTCTATATAAATTCGAAATTTCATAAATTGGTAGATTATAAAGCCTATATTATTCAACTAGTTTTTTTTTTTTTTAAAGTATGTGCCTAACAATAAAATGCCTAGGAGACAACAATTACATGCACCCTTACCTCCATTATCTTTATCATCATCGCCACCACCTCTGCCTGAGTTAACTGCTATGAAAATGATCTATAAGTTTTAGAAGCTTAAGCCACCAAGGTTGGAAGGGGGATCAAACACTTTAGTATATGAAGATTGGATACTAAACATTTAGAATTTACTTATTGTTATAGAGTGCCCCCAATGATACAAAGTATAATTCACTACTAATCTGTTTGAACAAGGGGATGGCTTCTTATGGGAAACTATAAAGCCTAGAGACGGGGTTATTTAACTCATATGAAAGCAGTTCAAAGAGCTCCTAAAATCTAAATATGACACTTAGGATCTAAGATGGGCTAAAGAACATTAGTTCTTGCACCTGAAGTAGGAGAAGATGCCAGCAATGGAGTATGCCTCCAAATTCTAAGTAGATTTGCCCTTAACGCAGTCGCAACTGAACAAGGAAAGATGGACAAATTTGAACATGAATTATGGTGAAAATAAAGGAGAAAGTTGTAAGCCTTACATTTACGAATTTTTAAGAAATGTACAAGAAAGTTATGAAATTAGGAAGATTCCTCAAAGAAAATGAAGTTGAATGTACAACCACGATTCAAAGGAAGAGAAAGCCTAGGAGAAAAGGCACAATTCCACACTATCATGCAGGAAGCCAACATAGAGAGCATAGTTTAAAGGTGGACAAGCATTTGGGGGCAAAACAAAATATTCTGTGACAAGTGTAAACAGTATCATTCAGGCTCATGTGTTATTACCGTGGCCCAAGAGACATGCTTTGGATGTGGAGAAATGGGTTACGTATAGCCTAGTGGCCCAAGGTTCAACAAAGGAGACAAAATCCACTAGTAGGGCGGTGCTATGAACAAGAGCCCTACCTTATCAAGGGCAACCCTCAACACATAACAGATCAAGGGGAAGGAAACCTCGTGCACCAGGCTATGTTTTCAACAGAATGGAAGGAGAAGATGAGGATCCTAATAGGGTCATCCCAAATGTTCTACACATTAGTATCACATCTATGCATGTTTTACTTAACACAGGAGCTACACATTAAATTGTAAGTTTTTAGTTTGCTAAGAAACTTATTATTGCACAGGCTTAAATGAACTTTGAATTATGTGCAACTACTCTAGTAAGAGTTATAGCAACTGCTAATATTTCGTCTAAAAACTACTTCTTAAGAATAAATATGGAAACCCTTCTTACTAACTTGATTCAACTGGATGCCAAAGCTATGATATTATTCATGGAATGGGCAGGTTGTCTACATATAAGATGTTTATGGATTGTAAAAAGAAAATATCCTCCATAACCACTCATCGAAGGGAAGAACAGGAATTCAGGGGAAGTGGTTCGGGAAGGTTATACTTATTATTGCAACAATAAGGGCATTTAAGAAGCTTAGAAAAGGGGTTGCAAAGGTTATTTATGTGCTTTAGAATCCTTAAAAGAAAAGGAACTTAAAGTGGAGGACATCCTAGTGGTGTAGGAATTCCCTAAGGTATTTACTATGATTCAAGTCCATGCTTGGGCCGAGAGATTAAGTTTGCCATAGAACTATTCTAGGAACAATTCTTATACCTAGAGCACCATATCATATGCACTAGCATATTTAGCAGACCTGAAAGTAGAACTTTAGGAATTATTTGATAAATGGTAAATTTATCATAATATGTCTCCTTGGGGAGCACCTGTGTTCCTTGTAAAGAAGAAAGTTGACTGGAAGTCTTAGACTATGCATATATTATAGAGAATTAAATAAGGTGATCATAAAGCACAAATATTCCCTACCTAGACTTGATAACCTATTTGATTAATTTGGTGGAGCAGCTACGCTTTTAAAGATTGATCCAAAATCAAGCTGCCATTAGTTGAATATCAAAAAAGAAGATGCATCCAAAACTGCATTCAGAACCAATTATGACTACTCTGAGTTCTTATTGCCACCATTTGGGCTTATTAATGCCCCAACCTTCTTTATGGATGTCATGAATTAGATATTCAAGCCTTATGTAGACAGGTTCATTGTTATTATCATTAATAATTTCCTTGTTTAGTCAAAAAGTAGTAAGAAGATTCAAAGCACCTCAAGTTGGTTCTAAACAACTTATAAGAACACTAACTTTATGCAAAACTCAAAAAGTGTGAATTCTGGCTTAAAAAAGTCTACCTTTTGGGTTATATAGTGTCTAACGATAGAATTTCTATAAGCCCAACAACAATAGAAGCAATAGTTCACTGCACGAGGCCAACTATTGTAATAGATGTAAGAAGTTTCCTATTATAGTTGGTTATGATCGATGGTTCTTTAAGAAATTTTCAAAAATTGCTCTACCAATCACACAGTGACCCATGAAGATCATAAATTTAAACGAATAGAGTAGTGTGAAAATGTATTTCAAGAGTTAAATCATAGGTTGGGCTCTACACCAATTCTTATAGTTCTAGAGATAATGAAGGGTTTGTTATTTATAATGATACAACCTAAAAGGCTTTAGGTTGCATCCTTAAGCATAATAAGAGAATAATATATATGGCTGCCACCAATTAAAGCCTTATGAGGAAAACTACCCAATTCATGATTTAAAGCTTATAGCAAAATTGTAGCCAATCCACACTGGCCATAAGAGTTTTAAGTATATATTCACGCAAAGGGAGTTTTTTTATATATTCATCCAAAGAGAGTTGAACATGAGACAAATGAGATGGCTAGAATTACATAAGGACTATGACAGATCACGTATAATCTGGGAAAAGCTAATGTCATTGTGGCTGTCCTAAGTAGAAAGTTGATAGAATCAGTTTCCTATTTGTTGATAAATGAAAGAGGATCCTAAAGGAGTTAGAAAAGCTCCAAATTGAGGTAGTCTTACTCAACAATCAAGGAATACTAGAAGCTATGAAATCTCGTCTCCTTTGATCGACGAAAATTAAAAAACTGTAACACAAAGACCTTAATCAGATTCAAATTAAGAAGGAAGTTGAAGAAAGGCAAATTGATGAGTTCTTAGGCGAAAACAGGGCACTTATGCTCAAAAGAAGACCTTTTGTACCCAATGTGGGGAACACTAAAAAGGAGCTCATGAAGAAAGCCCACCATTCAATGTTCAGTAATAGTGTAAATATCTATGTGCACCATATTACTTTATGGACCTTGTAATATTGTATGTGAAAACCCTAATTAATGGACTGAATGTATACACGGGCACCCCTATTAAGGTAGATTGGCTTATCACCTCACATTTACTACTCACCTAGGGCAAAAATGTATCATGATCCTGAAGAGATTTTTTTGATGGATAGGCATGAACAGAGATGTGGCTATATACATTAGCAAATGTCTCACTTGCTAGAAAGTGAACACAGAACACCATAAACCAAGGGGTCTTTTGCAACCCTTATCTATTCTAGCGCGGAATTAGGCACACTTCACCATAGATTTTGTTACAAGACTACCTAAAACCTCCAATCAACATGATAATATTTTGGTAGTGGTGAATTAATGGGCAAAATTAACACATTTTCTCACAATTAAAATTTCATTCAAGTCGGAGCAACTAGCAAAACTTTATATTGAAGAAATTGCCAGGTTACATAGAGCATCACTCAGCATAGTTTTAGAATGAGATACCAAGTTCATGGCCTAATTCTAGCAAGGATTTCAACAAGCCACATGAACAAAACTAATTCTGAGTACAATCTTCATCCTTAAATAGATGGGTAAACTGAAAGAACTATACAATCTATGAAAACAAGTTAAGAGCTTGTGTTATAGATTTTAAGGGAAAATAGGATTATTACATGCCTTTAGTGGAGTTTACCCGCAATAATAACTACCATGCAAGCATAGACATAGCACCCTTTGAGGTAGTATGTGGACAGTGTTATAGATCCTTATTATGCTAGAGTTAAGTGTGAGAATGAATACCATCCAAAGTGGAAATAATAGATAAAACAACTGAAAGGATTAAAATCATTAGAGAAGGTCTAAGAGATGCTTAGGATAGACATAAAAGCTATGTGGGCACAAGCAGAAGACCCCTGAGTTCGAGATTAGAGATCGTGTTTTCTTAAAAGTGCTGTCATTCAAAGGAAGTATTAGATTTGGTTCGAAGGGAAATCTTAGCCCAGGATATATCGGGCACTGTAAGATTTTATAAAGAGTAAGACATGTTATCAGCGAACTAGCATTACCTCTAGCACTATAGGGAGCTCACCCATTCTTTTATGTATCCAACCTATGCAAATATGTACTTGAGCTAGAGCATATTGTTAAATATGAACCTTTAAAGTCAAAGAGATCCTAATCTTTACAAAAGAACCAGTCTGCATCTTAGAAACACAAGAACGAAAGCTGAGCATGAGCACTATAGCTTATGTAAAAGACTTATGGAAACACCACAAGGTAGAAGAAGCAACCTGAGAACCCAAACATAAGATGCGAGAGAAGCATCCCTCACTATCCATCTAAGGTAATTCAAATTTTGAGAATGACATTTCTTAAGGGGGGGATAATGCTATAGCCACATAAAATATTGAAAAATTTACAAGCTTGTAAACTTACGAAAATGTATATTTTGTTAAATTTGGATTATATGTTGGATTATGCCATAGTAGGTCCCATGACTTGTTTAGTTTAATCAACTTGAGTATTCTTCCACTAAAAAACGGATGATTACATTAGTCATGTGAATGCTTCTGACCCCTTTTCTAAAGTTGATTTTTGTTGAAAACAAAATGGAACGTTAAACAAAAGGGGACAAAGGACAAAACGTACCTCTTTAATACTAGTAGATAACTAAAGCCCTATTCTACTTCTCCTAATCAACCCACACACAGAAAGTAAAAGTGAGAAAGAGAGCTCGGAAAGGCAAGATGGAAAAAAAGGAAAAGCTTGTTTAAGGAAGTTGTGGGTTAGAAAGCTAAATCACCCTTCTTGATTAATCGTCTTCTTCCCTAAGTGGCTAAACAAATGGTTTTCATAAAATTTCATATTGCAGTTAAATCGAGGGTTCACCAAAAAACTGAAATTAAGTATGTGGTTCTCTTCTTTCATACAAATTGCATTAAATTTGAAATTAATTGAATCTTTTTATTTTTATTATGCATTTAATTAGAGTAGTTTGAACTTGGAATTCATGTTTTCTTTGTGTAAACTTTTGGATTTGGATCTAAATTAGGTGTGGGATTTAGGAAATTATTGGAAACTCAGTTGGGGTGGATGTAAACCTAATTTAGCTTTCGTTGTTACCGTGGTTATTCAGCTACTGCAGATGCTATTTTCTGTTTTCCATTTGCTATTTGCTGTTTGCTGTTTACTATTTTATGTTTTTTATTTCCTATTTTTTTGTTCCCTTTGCATTTTCTTGCTTTTTGTAGGAATAATTAGGATTAACCTGAATGCGGAAGCGTACTGCTAGTAATAGTCCATGATAATATAGAAAACCAAGCGGCTACTAGAGTCGCTTTAATGTGTCACGTCCTAAACCCAAGAACTCGATAGATGGTAGTTCGGCCATGAGAGAGAAGTAGAAGAATATGGGAGATATAATATTCGCGTCATAGCGTCTGCCAAGGCTAACCCCCTTAAACCCCTTCATATAGGTTAGGGGGTAGCAAGGGTTGTCGCCCTAGGCGACTTAAGTGTTTGTCTGGCCTAATCTCATTAGGCCCGTCCAATAGCTCCCACTCGGCCACTTAGGCCATAAAACACGTATTCTCTATGTATCACAACTCCTCACGCTTCATACCAGGAATAGGACGTGCGACCAAAAATAACAAGTAGTGTTATATTAAGTTACTATCCAACTAATATAACACTTTTACGAAATACGGTACCCTAAAAATATCCCAAGACATCACCAGTGGCATCTCTAATCCCTTATACCTGATATATCATATGATTATATTCTCAACATAATCGCCAGGGCTGATGTGGTGATGGTGGATAGATTTTTTCTTGAACGCTCATGAAATCTCATCTTAGCTTAATTGCTTTCCTAACGTGTTCTCACTAAACTATATACATCGTAGTTCTTGAGAGTCACATTAAAGTAGCATCATTAAGCTTCGACTTAATATTATAGCTTTAAGTCAAAGGGTTATCGTCCATAGGGTCACACAGTGACAAGTGATAGGGAATTCAATTATCACCCCACATATGGGTCGTCTTATAAGCACACACAGTATGAGATGTTTGTCACGACATAGCTCCCACTTAGCTGGGTTCATCACTCTTTATGCCATGTGAATCGTCAGTCTAGATTTTCATCTAAAAATCTAACCTGAGCCACTAGATCAACATACTGAATGTTGGTCTTGACACTCGAGATTCGGCTTTTAAGGCTTCAATATGAAAACTTATTTCATACTCGACTCCCTCGAGTCTCATCTTAGTTTTACTAAGGCGACTGTATTCATTCCACTCACACACTTCCAGTGTGAGTAATCAATATTGCACACCTAGTGCTAATATGATTCAGTCTCATCCTACCCGCTACTCAAGCGTCAGGGTGATTGCCTGTGTGACTAGGCCAATCAGAAGCCTGTGACATTTCAATATGCCTAACGTACAACAATGAGCATCTTGCCCATAAAAGAAACATGTCCATCACGTAACAGAACATGTCTAGATACCAAACCTTATGAAATCCAAGACTCAACCATTGAGTTTGGGACACATCGCTAGGAATGGGTTTAGTTAAGGGAGCATAATCACCTTGTCAATCTATATATATATATATATATATATATATATATATATATATATATATGGCAATGCTTTTTGTCTCTATGGTACAAGATATACAATCTACCTCCATAGCTGATATTGTGGTGTAGCTATGCTTCTTTGCTGCACCACGACATGGCTCTCTCTCTCAGGGTGAAGACATGTCCTGAGTTTAACTTAGACTCATCCGAGTTACCACCCCAATCAAAATTTGAGTATCCTCTTAACTTGAGGCCTCTTCTTTGATAGCAAAAGACTGAGTAATCATTACCACGAAGGTAGCGGTTGACTCTCTCGATGACTTGCTAATCAGCAAGTCTTTGGTTATTTCGATAGCAACTTATCAAACTAACCACAAAACGATGTCAGGTTTTGTACATAACACGCCATACATTAAGCTTACTATGACGCTAGGATTAGGGACACTATTCATCATCTTTATTTTATCATCTATTTTAGAACATTGAGCAAGACTCAAGGTTGGACCCTTCTCAACTGGAGTATGTACGGGTTAGGAATTATAAACCCAAAATTATTCCAAGACACTTTGATGCATGCTTCTTAGGACGGCTTTGGATTATTTCTACTCCTATGATATACCTAATTTCACCCATGTCCTTCGTCTCAAAGACATAGAATGACTACCTTTTAGTAGCTTTAATCATCTCCAAGTTGTTCCTAGTCAACAATATATTATTAACATAAGGAACGTAATCCCCATGTTGATCTTTCGACAAATACAATGATCTTCTGAAACCATTTAAGCCAAAATGGCTTTATGGAATCTAGAGTGCCAAGAATTGGAAGATTGCTTAAGATCACATATGGACCTTTTATGACGACACACATTGTCCTCTTATCCCTTTGGTACAAAATCAATGGGTTAGTCCATATAAATCTCTTTCTTAAGATCACCATTGAGAAAAACAATCTTTACTCCATTTTGAACAACTCAAAGTCCGAATGGGAAACTAGGGCTAGGAGTATCCAGGCCTGAACTTATCAATTGAACTATCCATCCGATGTTTTATCTTGAAGACTCACATCGGAGTGGAGTTTCAACGAGTTCTCAAACCTTGTCAGTGAGTCCATCTCATCCCTTATGACACCCCGTCACTTTTTGTGATTTAGTGAGCCAATCGCCTCTTGATAAGAGGTTGATCCCTAATCTCCTGATGGAATGCATAAGAATATTTCTTTTCGATTTTAAAAAATCGTCGAGGAATTCTTTCATGCTTAGTCCTTGGGATCCTGGGACCTTTATTATTTGTCTACCTAGGTGAGAAATCCCTCCCCCTTTCTCTAAGAGGTATGGAACCCTGATTATGAAGAGAAGATTACTCCCACTATCCATTGGAGGTGGGATCCTGAACATGAGGACTAACTACATGTTCAGGAATAACTCTCCTCAACAATTGGAGATTGAGGACGAATCTCATTCTCCTTGATAAACAAACCTTCACCGCTCTTACCAAGTAAGAAATGTGTACCATCCTCGGTGACTTAGTGAGAATTCAAATCCTCCCCCTCACCGAGAGGTGGTTGAAGGTGTTGTAGTAACGCATGCAAATTGAGGTCTTTTTAAATTCCACTAAATGCTAGGGAACTTATCCTTAAGAAATTCGACACTGCGAGATTTTGTTTCACGAAGAAAATATTCATGATTTTGATTGGTTCGAAGAGTTTTAATATTTTGTCCCAATTGAGTCCTACTACTGCTATAAAGGATATGAACACATCAAGTACTTAATAACGGTGAGATAGTAGATACATATACCTATATCATGAATATATGTAGCTCTATGACATGCTTTCATATTCATGGACCCGCATATGTCTAAAGTGAATGAACGCTAAGGGATTTAATGGATTCAAAATCTTACAAAAAGATTTCCTATTGCTTTACTAGCTAGGCATAACTCACATTTTGCACCTTAAGCCTAGGGAGTTGGTCTTACAAGGCCATCTTTAGGTAGTCCATTAACTCTATCTTGACCCTCATGGTCAAGTCGAGTATGCGTAAAACAGAGTCGAAAATGGGACAAGGATGGAAGATGTTCTATGTCGTCCATTGAAAACACCTTCCAATGTGACATGGCCAAACGGATCACCATGCCATATGATGTCTAAGACATCTAGACGAAAATTAAAGAAAACTAATCTTAGGAACAGAAGAGACAAGGAAACATCGCACCCGAGGTGCATAGAGAGCATCAAGAAGAGACAATGTAGTCCCTTCAAGGAGCCTCGAATGATTTGTCCTTAATTTAAGAACATCTTTTTCATCGTCGTTGCCTAAAACGACAATTTGTGAACCCATCGTGTAATGGTGAAAATTCACAAAAATCAACTCGTTCCGGAACTATGTGCTTGGTTCCTCCCCTATCTGTAATCCATTAAGGATCACAGTTAGCAACAAATGCTTGAGAGCGCACATATTATCCATGCTGTGAAAGAAGATAACTTAATCGACTCAGGACAATTCTAAGCATAAGATCCCAAATTTCCACAGTCATAGCACTCACACGTGCTATATGCCCCTCTTTATTTCCCTTAGCCTTTTCCCCTTTGCAATACCAATCTTAGGTCTAAAACTTTATGAGGGAATGGATCGGATGAACATGATGCTAAGTTAATCCCACGCATACTTAACAGTGGGGTAGCTTTCAATCCCTCACTAGACTGTCATTCATGTGGTACTACAAAGTATAGCATGTTGATCAATCCATTCTCGAACCACTTTTGGTATGCTTTTAAGTTTTTCTGGATACTATTCACTAGCAGCACCATCTTTGCCATCCTATGAGACCTAGAACCTGATGAGTGTCCTAACATTTCACGTTCATTCAGAAGAAACTGAATCTTTTGATATTATGTATCACAGTCAGCGCTATGAAGTTCTTTTATTGGTAAACAAATTACCAACTTTATTTTAATTGCCATATCTAAAGGTATATATTCTGTAAAGTGGACATTAGGCATATTTTCAAATAAATAAATTATCAAAAACTCCATTATCCATGTTGTATGATTGAAAATTTTCGCTAAGCTCATAATCATCTCATACAAGCATGAATTAGAAGTTTTTATAACTTATTTATCACAATTTTCTATAAAACAAAATTTATGGAGAACATCAGGGTTAAACTAATTAACGTTTTAGAGATATCACAAAGATATTCAAGTTTATGTAAACCAAATTTACATGAATTTATCTCATTATATATAACTACTAATGTATCATCTAGAACTTTATCAATGACATATCAAACATGAAATTCAGATAATTATATAAAACGCATTTATATAATAAAATAAATCTATAATGCAAAACATATTCGAAATATAACATGTTACAAAAGAAGTTCATAAAAGTCCCAAATAGCATTATATAAAACACATTTATATAATTATATATAAAATGAAACTTATTTAAATGTTATTCGCAAATTATAAAACATATTTATAATGTTACGAATTTGAATTTCATGAAACCAATTCATAAAATACCGCTAGATTGCATAATTAGCAGGTAATATGAAACAAATCCATGTTTATCAATTTGGGCAAAGATAAAAAATGCTAAAACAATTAGCAAATTTACTACAACTCATGTAATTCGTATATATATATAAAACACATTTATATAATGCCACAAAGTGGTGATTCACATGAAACATATCCATGCAATCGAACGCAACATAGCTTACAACATGAAATATATCCAAATATTAATCGCAATTAATTATATATAGAACAGATCCATATAATATTAAAATTTGGATGAAACAAGTTCATAGTAAAGCTCGCAAATTATATAAAACGCATTCATATAATATTGCAAATTTAAATTTCATGAAACAGATTCACAAAATAATCTAATACTCTATGTATCCAAATAACAGCATGAAACTAGTTCATGTAAAGCTTAATGAATCATTTTTATTAACTACAAGAATGATAGAACAACTAACCGATTCGTAATTGCTCATGTTTTTGCGTAAAATTATTAAATCATGAACATATTCATGTGACGCAATATTATATAAAACATATTTATATATTGTGACTTATGCAACATATTCATTTGTCGACCAAGTGGAATCTTGATATCACATAGATATTTATTGAGTACGAGTAAAATAAATTTATGTCATACATACTAATTTTATGTATGAAACAAATTCATATAACTTCAACCCACTTGATCATTGATAAGTCACACAGCACGGAAATTTCAAGTTGACGTATATATAAAATGAATTTATATATGACATTAAACATATTGATATTTTCATACATTCAGGATTGAAACTAATTCGAAACCTTAATTCAACGAATGAATGAATTACATGAAACCTTATCAACTTGAACATCATTATAAAAAATCATGCTATGACTAACATAATTTTAATAATTGAGTTAAAATCCAAAAGCAACAATTACTAAAAAATAATCTAACCCAAAACAGAAAACATTCACGGAGGTCCACAGCAGGAATAAAAATGGTCGAGAAATGGACTGGCCCAAAATAAATAAGAGCCCGGTATATATATGAGTGAGTTCACTCACGCTCTCACTCTAACCTTAACCCTCTCTCACTCTGTTTGTTCGAGACCCATGTTCTCTCTCTCCTGATCGAGTCTCTCTTCCTCTCTGCCTTTTTTGTTTCTCGACGCCTCAGGCGCCATGGTGGTAGAGCACCAAGCTCCACCTACCCTAGGCCGCCTCCTGGTGGTGGTCTTCCCGTGACCACCACGCCCAAGAATGGAACCCATATGATGCAAAAACCGACCCTCCACCACCGCCCTCTGAAAAACATCCACGCCCCTCGATCTGCGCTTTTCCGATGCGAACTGATACTCCCACCGTGTTGATCGACCGAAACCGAGTCTGGTGAGGCGTCCCACGCGACTGACGCGTTACTGAGGGGGCGGCGCGTGGGCACACACGCCTCCTGGGATGGCGTTTTTACGATTCTTCTTTGGTGGTTGTGTAGATCAGCTTGTGTGGGTGGCATGAAGGAAGAAGGGGACCGAACAAGGTCCTCGTCAGTGGCGCGTGGCTACACGCGCCACCCTTCCTCCCGGTTTCTGATGGGTAAACATGGTTTCCTTTCTTCTACCCCGCCTCCTTTTTTTTTGGGTGATTGCCGATTTTAGTGTGGGGGGGCCACCAAGGTCCTACCGCCACCGCCGCCACGAAGGCCTGAGTGGTGGGGACTGGTTTTACTGCCACCATCATTTTGATGAGTGAGGGTTCTAGAGTCATGGGGGGTAGAGAGGCTATTATGGTTAGGATTTCGGGTTCTTCCCCTTTCCTGTCTCCTCCTCCCCCTTTTTTTTTTTGTTTTTGTGTTTGTATTATTGGTTTGATCGAGTTTAGATTAAATCATCTCATGGTTTTCCTTTGAACCTATCAATTTATGCCTCCAATTAATAGCACACAACTTGAATGTATGAGTAGAGCAATTTAATCGGAATTGAAGGTCGAATTTCATACTGAAACATGCTCTGAATGTAATCGTAAGACCGAAATAATAAAAAATTCAGTCTTCGGTTATTGAAGCATGCTTGCCAAATAATCTGCACTGAAACACATGCTTGCATACAATTGCATAACTGAACTGAATAAAAAATTCAATCTTTGGCCAGTAAACATGCTTTCGTGAATTTTGTGTCATAATCTGGTTGAATTAGAACTGCTGGTTACCAATCAAAAATCGGATCTGTATGTAATTGATGACTGTTGCAGCACACTGATTTCGCATATATATATCCATGATTATGAATCAAAAATTCTATCTTTTGTTAATTCTAGCCAAAGCAATGCTGGTAGTATATTAGGGTTGCATAATTACGAAAATTAAGTAATTAAACATGTAAACTAGCATGCTTTCAATAACTTAGGTTTAACAAATTTATCAACCTATCAATCGGGACTAATCCGAACAGTTTAGGCTCTGATACCACTGTAGGAATAGTTAGGTCTAACCTGAATGCGGAAGCGTACTGCCGGTAATAGTCCACGATAATATAGAAAACCAAGCAGCTACTAGAGTCGCTTTAATGTGTCACGTCCTAAACCCAAGAACTCGATAGATGGTAGTTCGGCCATGAGAGAGAAGTAGGAGAATACGGGAGATATAATATTCGCGTCATAGCTTCTGCCAAGGCTAACCCCCTTAAACCCCTTTATATAGGTTAGGGGGTAGCAAGGGTTATCGCCCTGGGCAACTTAAGTGGCCGTTGGGCCTAATCTCATTCGGCTCGTCCAACACTTTCTATTCCTAATTCTACTGCCGCCCTGTTTTTTTCTTGTTACTGTCATGTTGACATGATCTGCATGGTTTGCTGGGATGGCCAATGCCACTGTTACCACAAGTATATGTTTAAGTCCGTGTGGTGTTGCAGTTATCACAACATGCCACACACTCTCATATAGGCTCGATTCAGCATACAACTAGCTATGTTGCCTCCCCCATGGTCTTCCTTTTCTTATAGGCTTAGGGTTGGGTATAAGTGTAACTTGTTCAGATATTTTTTAAAATGAAGCATTTATGGATTCAAAGTCAGATTTTCGTAGGATGCTTATACACATAACATATACTTTTATTATTCTTGAAAATAAGTTTGAGAAGAAAGGAATTTTCTTGCTTTGCGAGTAGACCTGTCAATTCGGACGGACGAGCCAAATACCA
The DNA here is from genome assembly GCA_029747015.1 of Carnegiea gigantea. Classification (NCBI taxonomy): domain Eukaryota; kingdom Viridiplantae; phylum Streptophyta; class Magnoliopsida; order Caryophyllales; family Cactaceae; genus Carnegiea; species Carnegiea gigantea. The sequence goes on from JAKOGI010001245.1 coordinate 195,965, forward strand.
GTCGGGTGTATTCGGGTTCGGGTAAAATACGGGTCGGGTTCGGGTAAAATACGGGCGGGTGTATTCGGTTTTATGGGTTTTGGATCAACCCAACGGGTTTAAAGCGCCTTTTTTGTAAATTATTTCTTTTTTTGTCAAAATCAAAAGTTTGGCGTATTTATTACTTAAAATTGTTTGTATTTAATAAAAAGCATTGTAATTGTATTTTTTTCAAAGAATATCAAAAATTTCCAAGCTTTTCAACATGATATATGAAATTCATGTGCGGATGGACAATGAGTCACGTTTAGATGGGTTGACCCGTATATTAAAATATTAATAATTGGTCGGTCATTCATGGATCGGCCCATCTAAAGAATGTTAACAAATCGGAGCGGTTCGACCCGTTAATAACCCATTTAATAATTTGATGTTTCGTTAATGAACCTGGCATTACCTAATCAGGCATTCTTTTTATTAGTACGTCGATCCTAATATGAACATAGGTTGGTCCATTGCCCAATATTGAATTAGATTCGAGACCAATTAGAAGGAATCCAAGTGAAAGAGTATTATACACGTGTAAGATATTATAATTATCTATTAATTATAAAATCATAAAATTAGATTATTATGGAATAATCTTATTTAAAATGCGATGAGATGTATTCAGTTTACCAAGAACATAATGGTATGACTCGCATATTTTCAGTACTTATCTAATTTTAGTTTGTTTTCCTTAATATTAGAGCTGTTTCACGGCCATTTTCTAAAATTGTACCATGTATAAGTTGTATATGACGTTATTTTATGGGAAAAAATGGCAACTAGTGTCTAATTTGCGAAAGGATGTGATAATTATATAACGTCTCTCTAAACGATTCATTATAATAAAAAACTATTATTGTTAAGAGGAAAAAATGAAAGAAAATAAAAGGTAAGTATATAATATTCGGGTTAAGCGGGCGGGTTCGGATTCGGGTCGGGTTTGACCCAAAAATTTACGAATCTTCGGGTTCAGTTTATTTCGGATTGGGGTCGAGAAAATCATGTTTGTTGAATTTAGGAGTACTTACCCACAAGAGGGGGGGGTGAATTGTGGTGTTCGATTTTCGCGTACTTACTGACAAACACCCTCCTGATTGCAGAGGTTGTTCTTGAATTACAAACAACCTTCTGACTTGTTTGCACCAGATGTTTTCAATTTGCTCAAAGGCGAAAATCAACAAGATAAATGCGGAAATAAAGCACACACAATTTTTCCGTGGAAAACACCTCTAGCCCAACTGAGGTGTGAAAAACCACGACCTACCTCGTGTAGGATTTAACCACTTTCACTAACGGGCTTTACACGTTACAAATGTAACACACCTTGTTACAACTTGCAACCACGTAACCTTCTTTTCTAAGAAAGGTTACACCACGTCCAAATCTCACCAGATTGGACACGTCCAAAGTCCACACGACTGAGGACCACTCACTCACTTTCTGATCCAAGATCAGGGTTACAAAACACCTTACGGGGTGCTTCTGATTTAAGCAGATGTAAGGTACAATGAGGTCCTAGTATGCCAATATCTTGAAAGCTCAGCTTAAACACAACTTGTCTCGGTTTTTCTTTTTCAAGAGTAGCTCGAAAAATTCTTCTCACTAGAAAAACCACTTTTGCACTTCTCCCTTTTTGCGTATGTTGTGTATGTTTCTCGTTTTTTCTTCCCTTATGAATGGGAGTGAAATGTTGAGTTTTTAAACAAAAAATCCAACGGTCAAAAACAAGGAGAAGTGATAAATCAGCTATGTTTAGCAAAGAGAGATTTTTGCTTAGCACAGAGAATTCCAACGGCTAAAAGATCCAATGAGGATAGAGTTTCCTAATATTGTAGGGATTTGATTTTAGAGGATAAAAGACTATCTTTTCCCCTTAAAAATAGCCGTGAAATACCTGGAAAAGAATCTCAACTTGAATTTTGAATTAATCACTTTCCAAAGGATAAGAGAGAAATATTTTCGGTTTTGGTAAATATTTTCCAAAATCAGTTTTGCAAATCTCCCAAGTGATTTTCATATCAAAAGATTTCCTACAGCTTAAATTGCTGTCTTGGAATTTTATCAAAATATATTAGAGCTTTTGGCCAACCAAAATAAGTTTTCCAAAGTGACCGGGTTTGGCCGTTGCAGTTCAGAAACACCCCAGGTACCCTGTTTACAGGGTTGTTCAAACTTGGTGTTCTGAAGCAAATAGCGCAACCAATTCAAGAGTGGTTAGTTAGAGACTTTTCAAGATTGCATATTAACAAGAGTCTAAAAAATAAAACCTAAATTACCCAAGACATCTTGTTGTAGATCCAGTCATCTTGTTCAAGACGAATACGCTGCCCCAACCACCTAGACCAACCTGTTTGCCAGGTTGTTCTTGTATCGCTTGAGTTCAAAAAGGCCTGTTTGCTGGATTGTCCTTGAAACACCTAGCCTGTTTGCCAGGTTGTTCTTGTATTGCTTGAGTTCAGGAACTGATCTTAACACACAATCAACTCATCGAGGTGGTGTTCTTGACTTGAGCGTGAGTCATCAAGGTATGAGACCTGTTCTTAAGACTTGTTCTCAACATTCAGCAAACAAGTTAAGACGCATATTGAAAATAACAGTGTATGCCTGTTTGGAGAACTTTGTTTGGAGCAACATTACTTAAGAGCATTTTACACTTGGGTTTGTTGTCATCAAAACTGAATATACTAATTCAACAATTTTCCCCTTTTTGATGATGACAAACCAAGTGTCCATATTAAAAAAAATGAATGCTGATAGGGATCCACGTAGGTACAAGGAGTTAGAGGTCAACCCACCCTATCGAGTCAAGGTCAGGCTCATTCGTCATACTTTGTCAATAGGTTACACTATTCTTCCCCCTTTTGGCATCATTAAAAAGCAAGAACAACAGGACGGTTGCAAGAAAAGCATATAAAGCATTGCAAATAGATATTTCATTGCAAAGAAAAGTAGTACAATGCCAAAACAACAAAACTAAGAGAGGAGGAGGAGGAGACTAGAGACCAGCCTAGACAATCAGGGAGCAGGGGTTGGTTTCGTTTGCAGAGGAGGAATGCTGGGGGCAAGGGTGGAGAGAAGGGCAAGCAAATCTTCATGGCGTTTGGCGGAGAGGGCTTGTTCTTCAACAAGAGCAGCCTTGACGGCGGAGAGCTCATCCTTGAGGCGAGCATTGTCCTCAAGAACAGCCTCAACCTTGACGGAAGGTTGCCTAGAAACAGGTGGTCGAGGTGGTCGACGACCCTGTTTGGAGACTGACCCTTCGCCAACCTCATAGCCACACCCTAGCAGGGTGTCAATCCCAATCTCATCAATGATTTGGCCGCCACTCTCCGTGTGAGCGCTATCCCAAAGTGCTCAAACACCCTTGTCAGCAGAAACCCATAGCCAAGATCATGGGCTCGAGTGATGTTCGCAATTCGCCCTATGTGGCGAATCATGATTGCAGGGTTTGCTTTTGAGCGAGATGAAGTCAGGTGAAAAGAAGAACTGAGAACAGGGCATTTAAAGAGAGAGAGAGCACCCAAAATCTTTTAAAGATCTCTAGGTTTGCAACGGGTGAGAACATTAAAGGCGTGTGCCTTGGTAAGGAGGGAGGTTTAAAGAAAACACATTCCCATATGCATCGAACAACCAAGGGACGTACCTGTTCTTTCCGTTCGATCAAGATACCTGCCTGTTCTTCGCCGTTTGATCTTGATTTGACTCATTGGTACTAGGGATGGCAGAGCTGCTCCAGTGATCCTTAGTACATCCCCTTATGCTGCACTCTCTGTATAAATTAAAAAAAACGCACGCAATTCGAGTGTATGCACTCATTGTATATAAATCACATCAGTTGCTAATAAGATTTGCAAACAAGGGGAGAGAACAGGGTGTAGAGGTTGTTTTTACCAAACCTAGTTCATGTCTTGGAAACAAGTATCTCAGGGTGTTCTTACCAACCCTAGTTCCAGTCTATTTCTCTCAAATTGATCTCTAACTAGTGCCTGAGTGAATATATTAGCAATTTGATTTTCCGTTGTGCAAAAATTCATAGAAATTAAACCCTTTTCAACATTATCTCTCAAGAAATGATGTCGAATGTCAATATGCTTTGTTCTTTTATGTTGACATGGATTTTTGGCAATGTTAATTGCACTTGTGTTATCACAAAAAATAGGAATGCATCCAGTGTCAACACCAAAGTCCTTAAGCTGTTGTCTTATCCACAACAGTTGAGCACAACATGAAGCTGCTGCAACATATTCAGCTTCTGCTGTGGACATGGCAACTGAATGTTGCTTCTTGGTAGCCCAAGATACCAAACAAGGTCCAAGAAAGTGAGCCATACCTGAGGTACTCTTTCTATCAACTAGGAATCCAGCATAGTCAGCGTCAGCATATCCAACAAGATCAAAATTGTAACCTCTAGGATACCATAAAGCTAAATTGGGTGTATGCTTCAAATATCTTAGTATCCGTTTAACAGCTTTAAGATGAGTTTCCTTAGGATTAGACTGAAAACGGGCACATAAACCAACACTAAAAACAATATCTAGGTCTACTAGCGGTTAGGTATAGGAGTGACCCAATCATGCCCCTATAGAGTTTCTCCTCAACTGAGGGACTCCCATCATCCATAACCAACTTGGTTGAAGGAGAAATAGGAGTGTCTATGGATTTGGCCGACTCCATTCCAAAACGCTTAAGTAGCTCCTTGATATACTTTTGTTGATGGATCATGGTGCCGTTTGGAGTTTGCTTGATTTGTAAGCCTAAGAAAAAGTTAAGCTCACCCATCATGCTCATCTCAAACTCACTCCTCATCATATTTGAAAATTCATTGCATAAATCATGATGAGTTGCACCAAATATAATGTCATCAACATATATTTGGACAATCAATAAATGTTCCCCCTTAGATTTTAGAAACAAGGTATTGTCTACCTTGCCTCTTCTAAAATTATTTTCAAGTAAAAAACTTGACAAACGTTCATACCAAGCTCTAGGAGCTTGTTTTAAACCATAAAGAGCTTTGTCAAGTTTGAAAACATGGTTAGGAAATTCACTATTTTCAAAACCAGAGGGTTGTTTGACATACACCTCTTCTTTAAGGTATCCGTTTAGGAATGCACTTTTCACGTCCATTTGATATAGCTTGATTTCCATATGAGCTGCAAAGGCTATTAAGATTCGAATAGCCTCAATTCTAGCAACTGGTGCAAAGGTTTCTTCATAATCGATCCCTTCTTCTTGATTATACCCTTGAACAACCAACCGTGCCTTGTTCCTAGTGACTGTTCCTGACTCATCCAGTTTGTTTCGGAACACCCACTTGGTTCCAATGATTGTTCTCTCTGCAGGTTTAGGTACCAGGTGCCATACTCTGTTTCTTTCAAATTGATGGAGCTCTTCTTGCATTGCCGTGACCCAATCTGAATCTGCAAGAGCTTCATTCACATTCTTTGGCTCAATGTTAGAGAGAAAAGCATAGAAAGCACAGAAATTCTTAAGCTTAGACCTAGTTTGCACTCCACTGTTAATATCAGACAGAATTTGATCAAGGGGGTGTGAACTATGGTGCTTCCATGGTCGTGGAGTAAGTGGATCCACAGACACATGCTCTACTCTAGCCAGAATATTTGGAGAATCAGGCTCACGAACACCTCCTGAGCCTGTTTCTGCACCTGTTTGTAAGCCTGTTCCTGAAGAACATGGTCCCGAACAGGGTTCAACGGTGTTTCCCCCTGTTTGGTGTTCACCTTGCCTGCCGTTTTGAGGAACAACTTCTGGGCCTGTTGTCTCCATGGTGTTCTTACCTTGTCTCTCATGGGGCAACACTTCTTTTCGGATAAGACTAATTCAAACTCTTCTTCCTGTGCACCATTCTTATTCAAAGTGTTAGATTCATCAAAAAGCACATGCACACTTTCCTCAACGCACAAGGTTCTTTTGTTAAAGACTTTGTATGCCTTGCTGTGAGAGGAATAACCGAGAAATATTGCCTCATCACTCCTGGGATCAAACTTTCCTAAAGCATCCTTCCCATTATTATGCACAAAACACCTACAACCGAATGTTCTTAAATGCATAATGTTGGGCTTTCTGCCTTTGAAGAGTTCGTAGGGAGTTTTGTTCAAAATAGGTCTAATCATACATCTATTCATAATGTAACATGATGTGTTCAAAGCTTCTGCCCAAAAGTTCCTAGGAAGACCACTAGCAATAAGCATTGTCCTAGTCATGTCTTCTAGGGTGCGGTTTTTGCGCTCAACCACCCCATTCTGTTGGGGTGTTCTTGGGGCCGAGAAGTTATGATCAACACCATGCGTATTACAAAATTCTATAAAACTTGCATTTTCAAATTCAGTATCATGATCAGACCTCAAGCTAACCAATGAGTGTCCAACTCTCTTTTTAACCTTTTTGAGAAGGGCAATAAAATTCTCAAAAGTTTCATCCTTGGAGGCCAAGAACAGGGTCCAAGTAAATCGAGAGTAATCATCCACTATGACAAGCACATACCTCTTCCCACCTCTACTTGTTATCCTCATAGGACCACATAGATCAATGTGTAATAATTCAAGAGGTCGGGTAGTGCTAACACACCTTTTTGATTTAAAAGACAATCTGACTTGTTTTCCTTTTGCACAAGCTTCACATACCCTGTCATCATTAAACTTGATGGAAGGTAGTCCAACAACCAAGTCTTTGAAAACAAGTTTGTTTAAAAGAGTAAGGCTCGCATGACCTAGTCTCTTGTGCCAGAGCATTATATCATCATTCACAGCACTCAAACAAGTCAGGTTGTTTTGGAGAAGTGTGGAAATACAAACTTTGTAAACATTTTTGTGACGCTTCCCCTTTAACACAACGTCTCCTGTGTTGGCATTGACAACCAAGCAATGTGTTCGTGAGAACACCACTAGATTGTTCTTGTCACACAGTTGGGACACACTTAGTAAATTATGCTTAAACCATCAACTAAGTGCACATTATCAATTGAGTGGGAGAGAGTTTTACCAATGCTACCTATATCGACAATTGTCCCAAACTTACCGTTTCCAAAAGCCACGCTCCCACCGGTTGAAGCTGTAAGTGAGAGAAAATTTGATTTTTCTCCGGTCATATGCCGCGAACACCCACTATCAACATACCACAGCTGCCTGTTTTCAAGGTTATTTTCTGAGCTATTTGCCAGGGTGTTTCTTACCCTGTTTGCTGGGTTGTTTGTGGGGTTGTTCTCTCTCACTTCAGCCTGCAAAACAAATCAAGGGTTAGTTTTGGGAACCCAGATCCACTTGGGTCCCATTCTTTTAGACAAATAAAGCTCATCTTTCCTAATCCAGATTTGTTTCACATACCTTTCATTCTTTTCAATGGCATACCTTCTTGAAGGACATGAATATTGATAGTGACCAGTTTTACCACAATGAAAGCAAACAATGTTTTCAGGTAATCCCACATACTTTCTATGGATTGGGTAAACGGTTCGTTTAGGCTTATATCCAAGTCCCTTTTTGTTTCGACTGTGGTGAGTGTTTAACCAATCAAGGGCTTGTGAGGACTTGTTCCACAACCTGTTTGTGGCAAGGTCGTGTTCTGTGCGTTTTGCTTTAGCCGACAGGTTCTTGTTTTCAGCAAGCAAAACTTCGACCTTTTCTTTAAGCTCAAGGGTTTCCTTTTCAGCCTTGGCTTGATTGGTGGTATATTTTACTTCGTTCAAGATCAAGGTCTCCCTAAGGTCATTTATGGTTTGATGTGAAGCTAGAATTTCTCTTTCAGCCTCAAGTTTCTCATTCTTAAGGATCTCATTTTCTAGTTCTAGGTCTCGGACATCTCGTTTCAATTCAGCACAAGTATCCATCAAGGTATACAAAAGTTTTTCGAGAGTTGCTTTATTGAGACCACGTACCTTGTTCTTGAGATCAGTCAAGCTGTTTGTGGATTCATCATCTGAGTCTGAGTCACTTTGTGCCATGAGAGCTACAGCATCTCCTTCACTTTCAGATTCACCTTCATCCTCAAAAGAGTCTCCCCAGGCAGCGAGCGTAGCCTTCGAGAATCTTTTGCCTGAGGTGTTCACAGGTTGTTTTTGAACCTGTTTTCTGGGTTGTTCGAACTCCTGCTCTTCTCGAAGCAGAGGGTAGTTTTTCACAAGGTGATCTGGTTTGCCACATTTAAAACACTCTGTGAACTATTCTCGGGGGGTGTTTCTAGATTTACTGAAGTCCTTTCTTCTGCTGTTTTCTTTGACCTTTTTGAAGAATTTCTTGAACTTTCGTGTCATTAAGGCCATCTCTTCATCCTCAAGGTCAGAGTCATCATCCTCTTGTGCTTTCAAGGCAAGCCCACGATCCTTCTTCTGCTCCTCTTTTTGTTGTGAGTTCTTTCTGAGTTCATAGGTTTGAAGATTGCCAATCAACTCGTCGAGGGTGATCTTGTTCATGTCTTTAGCTTCTTGGATGGCTGTCACCTTCGCTTCCCAAGACCGAGGCAAAATCCTTAGAATCTTCCTCACCAGCTCTTCTGTGGTGAAGGATTTTCCCAGGGATTTTAGCTCGTTTGTTATGTGGGTGAAGCGTGTGTACATATCCATCACGTTCTCACGATCACCCATATCAAACAACTCATATTGCCTCATGAGTAGCTCAATACGTGATTGTTTGACTTGACTTGTTCCTTCATGAGCTACTTGGAGGGCATTCCATATCTCCTGAGCTGACTCACACTCCGAGATACGTGTATATTCATCTGGACCTAGGCCAAAATATAATAGCTTCTTGGCCTTGGCATTCTTTTCCATTTTCTTATAGTCTTCAGCATCAAACTCTATGGGTTCCTTGGGAACCTTCTTACCATCTTCAAGCACCTTGGTGGGAACAAGGGGCCCGTTCTTGATGAGCATCCATAACTCATAATCTTCTGCCTGAATATAGTTCTCCATCCTATTCTTCCACCAACTATAATGTTGGCCGTTGAAATAGGGTGGCCGAGTAATGGATTGCCCTTCAAGGATTCCTTGTGGTGTACTCATCTTCAGAATCTCTCAAGGTGTTAGCCCTTTTGTGAGAGAACCTACTCTAATACCACTTGTTGAATTTAGGAGTACTTACCCACAAGAGGGGGGTGAATTGTGGTGTTCGATTTTCGCGTACTTACTGACAAACACCCTCCTGATTGCAGAGGTTGTTCTTGAATTACAAACAACCTTCTGACTTGTTTGCACCAGATGTTTTCAATTTGCTCAAAGGCGAAAATCAACAAGATAAATGCGGAAATAAAGCACACACAATTTTTCCGTGGAAAACACCTCTAGCCCAACTGAGGTGTGAAAAACCACGACCTACCTCGTGTAGGATTTAACCACTTTTACTAACGGGCTTCACACGTTACAAATGTAACACACCTTGTTACAACTTGCAACCACGTAACCTTCTTTTCTAAGAAAGGTTACACCACGTCCAAATCTCACCAGATTGGACACGTCCAAAGTCCACACGACTGAGGACCACTCACTCACTTTTCTGATCCAAGATCAGGGTTACAAAACACGTTACGGGGGTGCTTCTGATTTAAGCAGATATAAGGTACAATGAGGTCCTAGTATGCCAATATCTTGAAAACTCAGCTTAAACACAACTTGTCTCGGTTCTTCTTTTCTCAAGAGTAGCTCGAAAAATTCTTCTCACTAGAAAAACCACTTTTGCACTTCTCCCTTTTTGCGTATGTTGTGTATGTTTCTCGTTTTTTCTTCTCTCATGAATGGGAGTGAAATGTTGAGTTTTTAAACAAAAAATCCAACGGTCAAAAACAAGGAGAAGTGATAAAATCAGCTATGTTTAGCAAAGAGAGATTTTTGCTTAGCACAGAGAATTCCAACGGCTAAAAGATCCAATGAGGATAGAGTTTTCCCAATATTGTAGGGATTTGATTTTGGAGGATAAAAGACTATCTTTTCCCCTTAAAAATAGCCGTGAAATACCTGGAAAAGAATCTCAGCTTGAATTTTGAATTAATCACTTTCCAAAGGATAAGAGAGAAATATTTTCGATTTTGGTAAATATTTTCCAAAATCAGTTTTGCAAATCTCCCAAGTGATTTTCATATCAAAAGATTTCCTACAGCTTAAATTGCTGTCTTGGAATTTTATCAAAATATATTAGAGCTTTTGGCCAACCAAAATAAGTTTTCCAAAGTGACCGGGTTTGGCCGTTGCAGTTCAGAAACACCCTAGGTACCCTGTTTACAGGGTTGTTCAAACTTGGTGTTCTGAAGCAAATAGCGCAACCAATTCAAGAGTGGTTAGTTAGAGACTTTTCAAGATTGGCATATTAACAAGAGTCTAAAAAATAAAACCTAAGTTACCCAAGGCATCTTGTTGTAGATCCAGTCATCTTGTTCAAGACGAATACGCTGCCCCAACCGCCTAGACCAACCTGTTTGCCAGGTTGTTCTTGTATCGCTTGAGTTCAGAAAGGCCTGTTTGCTGGATTGTCCTTGAAACACCTAGCCTGTTTGCCAGGTTGTTCTTGTATTGCTTGAGTTCAGGAACTGATCTTAACACACAATCAACTCATCGAGGTGGTATTCTTGACTTGAACGTGAGTCATCAAGGTATGAGACCAGTTCTTAAGACTTGTTCTCAACATTCAGCAAACAAGTTAAGATGCATATTGAAAATAACAGTGTATGCCTGTTTGGAGAACTTTGTTTGGGGCAACATTACTTAAGAGCATTTTACACTTGGGTTTGTTGTCATCAAAACTGAATATACTAATTCAACAGTGTTCAAAACCCAAAACTTTCGGGCGGGTTCAGGTCGGGTTTTTAGGTCGGGTCAATTTTTTCTAGGTCTAGTTGCGAGTATCATGAATCACCATTTTATTAGATTGAGGTTGGATTTCTCAATTAAACATTGAAATCATTTGTAAGGGATTCTAGTTGCTTGATAAGGATATTCCATTTGCTTGATAAAGAGATCGAGTATAGCTAACTAAACTGCAGGTGATATAGTTAACCAGTGCTTGTATATGTTGTCTAAATTTCTCTGTGTTTGAGAACTCTGGTATAAAATAGGGGCCAAGTATAATCTTTTGTGATTACATATCACAGCTACGTAATTAAATAAGATGTCCACAGTAAAGTCACTTCTCTGTTGTCTGTGGCCAGAAACCTATACTTTGATAAATGGATGATTATTTGTATAAATTGTTATGTTTTTATATAAATGCAAATGTATATAAACTAACATGTTATGAAGCCTAAAGCTTTCAACTAAAAAGAAATTTAAAATCATAGTATGTTCGAAATTGTAATAGATGCCTGTGAGATAAGAATTGCCTGCAGCCCCTACCTCTACAATCTTTGTCACCATTGCCGCTGCCTCTACCTCAATTAATTAATATGAAAATGATCTGTAATTTTCAGAAGCTTAGGCCACCACAGTCTAAAGGGGGATCTAACACTTTACTATATGAAGATTGGATAAGAAAAATTTCAGAATTTGTTTAGTGTTATAGAATGCCCCCAATGATGCATAGTACAACTTGCTGTGAACTATTTGAACGAGAAACTGACTTTTGGTAACTATGAAGCCCAAAGAAGGAGAAGTTCAAATCACATGGCAAAATTTCAAATAACTATCCTTGGGATGCAAAATAGGCTAAAGAGCAAGAGTTGTTGCAGCTGAAGTAATAGAAGATGTTAGTTTGGGTATGCCTCTAAATTCCATGAGCTTAGTAGATTTGGCCCTAACCAGGTGGCTATTGAACAAGAAATGATGGATGCAATTGAACATGGATTATGATGGAAAATAAAGGAGAAAGTTACTAGCCTTTGGGAGTTAATCAGGAAACCCTTCCCACTCACCTCATTCAATTGGAAGTCTAAAACTATGATATCATTCAGGGAATGCACTAGTTGTCTAAATATAAGGTGTTCATGGATTGTAAAAAGAAAGTAGCTTCATAACCACTCCTAGATGGGAGAAATTGGAATTCAAAGGAAGTGGTTTTGGGAAGGTTGTTCCTATCATTAAAGCAATAAGGGCATTTAAGAAGCTAAGCTTAGAAAGGGGTGCCAAAGGTATTTTTGTGCCATAGATGGTCTGGAAGAAAAAGAACTTAAAGTGGAGGACATCCCAGTGGTACAAAAATTTCCTAAGTTATTTATTGAGATTCCAGGTCTATCCCTGGACTAAGAGATTGAGTTTACCATAGACCTTTTTCTAGGAATAATTCCTATACCTAAAGCACCGTATTGTATGTCACTAATAAAATTGTCAATGCTAAAGGCACACCTTCAAGAATTATTTGATCACCTTGTGGAGCACATGTGCTATTTCTCAAAAAAAAAAAAAAGAAAGATGGAAGTCTTTGACTATACACTGATTATAGAGAATTAAATAAGGTGACCATAAAGAACAAATGCCCTGTACCAACCATCGATGACCTATTTGATTAATTGGCTGGATAGGTTTTGTCTTCTAAGATTGATCTAAGATCAAGCTAGCATCAGTAGGAAAAAAAAGAAAAAAAGAAGAAGTATCCAAAACTACCATCAGAACTAGATATGACCACTATGAGTACTTAGTGCTACATTTAGACTTACTAATGCCCTAACCTTCTTCATGGATATGATGAATAAGATCTTCAAGCCTTATACTCATAGGTTCATTGTCATATTCATTGGTAACATCCTTATTTATTAAATAAATAGAGAAGATATTCAGAACATCTCAGGCTGGTTCTAAAGACCTTACAACAACACTAAGTGTTTATGCAAAACAAAAAAAGTGTGAATTTTGGCTTGAAAAAGTCCACTTTTGGGTTAGGTAGTGTCTAAAAAAGGAATTTTTATATATCCTAACAAAATAGAAGTAATTCTTAACTGGGCAAGGCCAACCACTATTACAAAAGCATGAAGTTTCCTGGGTATTAGTGGTTATTCTCGACGGTTTGTTGAGAGATTTTTAAAAATTTCTCTACCAATCACACAATTAGCCCATAGAAGACCATCAATTTGATTGCACAAAGGAGTGTGAAAAGAGCTTTCAGGAGTTAAAACATAGGTTGACTTTTGTGCCAATTCTAGCAATTCTAAAGGATAATGATGGGTTTATTATTGATAGTGATGCATCTAAAAAGGTTTTAGGCAGTGTCCTTATGCATCGAGTGCAATTGCATATACCTCTTGCCAATTAAAGCCTTATGAGGAAAACTATCGAGCATATGATTTAGATTTTGCAGCAGTAGTTTTTGAGTTCAAAATATAGAGACATTACCATTATTGTAACGCCCCAAAAATATACATGATTCATTACTTGCATTTACCTGCTTAAGTTCACCAATGAGAAATAATAACCCAATAAATGGGGCGTTACCGTCATCCAAAAGGACAAGAATTCCCTTATACATGAAAACTTAGCCATAAAACCAAAGTTTACCCTAAAAAGGGCATTCACACCATCACAACCATTCAAACCATTTAGTTATATACAGAAACGGTTCTAGCATCCCAATCATCTCAAGGATTACACCAAAATATATAATTCAATTCTAATATATAGTTTTAACACCAAAATACATGATAATATCATATGATAGCATCTCGGCACTCATACACTGCTAGTCACATGGATAGTCCTGGCTCACTTATCACCTTCCGCCGTCCTGCCCGCCGGAGGGCGGTTCACCGAACACTTTCCTAAAGCAAAACATAAAAATATTTCAAACTGTAAGCCAAAGCTCAGTACATGCATTCCTGTAATGTTAAAGATGCACTGAAAATTTATTTGGATCCGCTTTGCAATTCATTTTAATTTTAAAACAGGGAATGAAATGCATATAAAAATAAATTGCTAATTATTATCTGTCAGTGTACCCCTTCGTAACTGTTACGATCTGTAAATAGGTGTACACCTGCCCGACCGACTGCGTGGGTAACTAGAGGGCAATGCCCTATAACTGATAACTGATGGGATCACTAATTATGGGATAAAGCACTGATTAAATTGATTCATTGATGTACTTACCAAAATATTACAATTTCGATAAATACGTGCTGATTTCTAAAGATACAGGCAATAAATGTACCTAGAAGTTTTAAATGCAAGCGCATGGAATAATAAAATGCCCAAAAGTGGAGAGAATGAAAGCTTAGGCCTTGATTCTGTTCAAAAGAACATTATAGGTACATGAGGTCAGAAACGAGCTTGTTCTTATAAGTGATGCCTTTAAACAAAACTACCTTATGAAGAATCTTTATAATCCAGTTAATAGATTAAACTAAAATGATGAAACTATATAAACTATAGAAATGTGATTTAAGGCACGGTAGCAAGTTCAGAGCAAAAAGGGCTTATAAAGAGGGTATGGAAATAATAATTCACAACTTATACTCCTGACCTCAAAATGAGACCTAAGACCTTAATATGAAAAGTTTAGGAAGTCCTCTAAAACTTTTATGGAGGACACATACATGATTCCCACGATAGTGTTCCTAAAATGGGGCTAGAACACCAACATGTCAGTTTTGAGTCCGCCCTGCACAGGTTCAGTAAAATGATCATAACTTTTTCCACAAACCTCAGATTAATGCGATTTAAGAGCTATTTTAAAGCTAACACCCGACCTATCTATCCAGCAAAAATCATAATTTTTGTCTTGGTCGATCATTACCAGTTTCACCTCAAAAGTTGCCCTATTTTTCCGAATATTTCAGCCTCACTGTTTGAGTTTGTTCCCTCACTTTTCACACAAATCCTCAACTTAAAGCATTCCTTAAAAGCATGTAAACACACTTTGGTCCATCCCAACATCATACAAAAATACCACACTCAATTTAACTTCATATTCATATCCAATAAAGCTCATTTTCTAGTTACATATATACGTACAACAACTTTAATACTAGTTTGGTCCAAACCATGCATTCTTGAATAAAACCCTAACTTAAGGTCAACTTGAACTCACTCCCATTATTCCAAACCACCATAAACATCATAATAAACTTCAATGGATTAAAAGATGATCAAAATCAAGGATAAAACAATCAATATCTAACACTTTAACATGAAGCTTACATGATTGAGAAGTAACCCAAACCCTAGCATCATCCAACTTCAACTCCACCATGATCCATCACCAAAATAATTCTTAATTCAATCAAAACAACATGATCCATCATCAAAACAACCAAAACAAGAAGAAAAAGCCAACAAGATCAAGAATCAACAACAAAATCAGCACAAGAGGTGATAGGAATTACTCACTTTGTGCTTGAGAAAGAGGTGTGAATGATCCTTGATGTTTGTGGGAGTGAGAGGGGTGGTTAGGGTGGTGAGTGATGGTTGTTTGAGGGCTGTTTGGTGGTTGAAAGGTGGCTGGACTGGTGGCTATTGGGGCTGGCCGAATGGAGAGAGAAAGAAGAGAGAGATGGAGCCTTGATTTTTTTTGTCACTTGGTGTAAACACTTGGTGCATATTGAAGAGATAAATACTTGGCTGAAATTGACCCTCAAAAGCTGCTTTTACTAATGCTACATTAGGCCTAAATTAAGGGAAATTAGCTAAATAAATGTAGCCAGGTCTCGTTGGGCCGAAATCGGCCTTAAACGGGCTCGGGTTTGGAAAAGAGCTGAAACCGAATGCGCTTGCAAATTTTTTTTTTCCAAAGCTCGAGATTAAATGTTTGTGGTGTCATGAAAAATTATTAAATCACTCCATTCATAAATATCAAGGCCTAATAGCAATCTCCAGAATTTGACAAGAACAAAAACCCGAATTGCAAGGTGACGGCCCATTTAAATTCTCCCAATTGAAATAACAATGAAAACGATGAATTAAATGCGATGAAATTAATCCGATGGATTCATGACATTAATAAACATGATTTAGGGTCGGACTATTACAGTCTTTCCCTCTTAAAAAGTTTCATCCTCGAAACTAATGAACTTAATCATAACATGCAGGATTACCTTGAATAAATGTGGGCATTTGGTTTTCATTGCCTCTTTGGTCTCCCAAGTGGCTTCTTAGGAGGTGTGGTTTGTCCAGAGTACTTTAACCAATGGTATCTGCTTGTTGTGCAGCTGCTTGATCCTGCGATTTAGTATTTGGATAGGACGCTCTACATATACCAGATCTTTAGTGATTTCAATAGGTTCAGATACAATGGTATGGTCCGAATCTGGAATACATTTCCTAAGCTGAGAGATATGAAACACGTTATGCACGTGCTCAAGTTCTATAGGAAGATCTAGACGATAAGCGACGGGATTCAACTTTTCAATGATTTCATAAGGTCCATTGTACCCTGGACTCAATTTGCCCTGTACTCCGAACCTTTTGACACCTTTGGTTGGTGAAACTTTCAGAAAAACTTGATCGCCTACTTGAAACTCCAGAGGCCTTCTTTTTCTGTCCGTATAACTTTTTTGTCGACTTTGGGCAACCCTGATATGTTCCTGAATCTTTCTTATTGTTTCAGTGGTCTCTTAAATCATTTCAGGACCTATAATCAATACCTCATCCAAATCACTCTAGCACAACGGGGTTCTACATTTTCTCCTGTATAAAGCCTCAAACGGGGCCATTTTGATGGTGGATTGATAGCTATTGTTATAAGAGAATTCCACCAAAGGTAAAATGTCTTCCCACTTCCCTTGGAACTCTAATACACAAGCTCTCAGCATGTCCTCCTAAATTGATTCACTCTTTCAGTTTGTCCATTTGTTTCTGGGTGATAGGAGCTACTGAAGTTTAGTTTGGTCCCAAAGGCCTTTTGAAGCGCTTGCCAGAAACGTGCTTAGAATCTTTGATCCCTATCTGAGACTATGTCTAAAGGGATCCCGTGCAGACGGACTATCTCCTTAACATACAATTGGGCTAGTCTTTCAACTTCCCAAGTATCCTTAATTGGCAGGAAATGAGCCGACTTCGTGAGTCGATCAACTATGACCCAGATAGCATTCTTTTTCGAGGCAGAAAGGGGGAAACCCATAACAAAGTCCATTGAGATCGAATCCCATTTCAAAGTGGGGATTTCTAAGGGTCGTAGTTCCCCTACAGGACACTGATGCTCTGCTTTAACTTTCTGGCAAGTTAGATACTTGTCCACATATTCTGCAACATCTTTCTCCATATTATTCCATGAGAAGTATTGTCTCAGGTCTCTTTACATCTTGGTGCCTCTTGGATGCACCGAATAACGAGTATTGTGAGCCTCTTCCAAGATCTGCTTCCTCAATTCTTTATTTTTAGGCACACATAGATGATTCTGGAACCGCAGGGTCCCATCCTCGTGCATTACAAATCTTGGAGACTTCTTTTTTTCTAAATCTTGCTTTATTCTTTGGAGTTCGGGATCACTTTCCTGGTTCAGTCGAATTTTTTCCACTAGGGAAGACTGTACGGTAAGTGCTAATAATTGAGCATTTGTTTGCCCGTGGGACACTAATTGAATCCCAAAGTCCTCAAGTTCTCTCAAGAGGTTCAATTGAGTAATCACCATAGTGCTTGAACTATGTTGCGCCTTCCTACTCAGGGCATCCGCCACCACATTTGCTTTACCGGGATGATATTGAATCTACAAATCATAGCCTTTAAGCAACTTAAGCCAACGCCGTTGCCTTAAATTGAGCTCCTTCTGGGTGAAGATATATTTTAAACTTTGATGATCAGTATAAATCTTGTATGGCACCCCCATATAAATAATGCCTCCAAATTTTCAATGCAAAGACCACGGCTGCTAACTTCAGGTCATGGGTGGGGTAGTTTTTCTCATATGGCTTGAGTTGTCGAGAGGCATAAGCTACTGCTTTGTCCTCCTGCATCAATATGCACCCTACACCGTTCTTTGAAGTGTCACTATAAACAGTATACTCCTTTCCTTCCATTGGTAACATTAGGATTGGGGCGGTAGTTAGCTGCTGCCTTAGCTCTTGGAAAGCTTTCTCACATCTTTTAGTCCACTCGAATTTGTTCGCTTTCTTCAGTAGATTGGTCAGTGGTGAAGGTATTTTCGAAAAGTCCTTGACGAACCTTCGGTAGTAACCTACTAAACCCAAAAAGCTTCTAATCTCAGTGACATTGGTAGGCCTTGGCCATTCTGTGATTGCTTTCGCCTTCTGGGGTTCAACTTTAATTCCTTCTTTTGTAACCACATGTCCCAAAAATACCACTTCCTCCAACCAAAATTCACATTTCTTTAATTTGCCATAGAGTTGATGCTCCCTCAAACCTTGCAATACTGTCTGCAAATGATCAACATGTTCCTCCTTGTCCTTAGAATAGATAAGGATGTCATCTATGAACACCACTATGAACTTGTCTAAATAGGGTCTGAAAACCCGTTCATAAGGTCCATGAAGGCTGCAGGAGCATTAGTGAGACCAAAAGGCATCACTGTGAACTCATAGTGACCATACCTGGTCTTTAAACGCTGCCTTAGGAATGTCGCCAGGCTTAATCCTAAGTTGATGGTACCCTGACCTCAAATCAATCTTAGAGAATACTCCTACTCCTTGTAGTTGATCAAACAAGTCATCTATTCACGACAGAGGGTATTTGTTTTTGATGGTAATCTTGTTTAATTCCCTATAGTCAATACACAGCCTTAGGGTTCCACCCTTCTTTTTGATAAAAAACACTGGGCACCCCATGGTGACACACTTTGCCTAATAAAGCCCTTCTGTAACAACTCATCTAACTGAATCTTTAGTTCCTTAAGCTCAGTTGGGGCCATACGATATGGGGCTTTAGAAATAGGTTGGGCTCCAGGAATTAATTCGATTCCAAAGTTAATTTCCCTCTGCGGGGATAGTCCTGATAACTCCTCAGGAAAAACATCTTCAAATTCACAAACTACAGGTATATTTTGCGCCTCCACATCTTTTGTTTGCGTGTCAATAGCATAACACTAATATCCAATACACCCCTGACATAATAGCTTACTTGCTTTCATAGCAGAAATCAAAGAACAAGATTTTGCCTCTCTCTGCCAATAGAAACACACTTTTCTCCCTTTTTCATCTTTCAGGATAACCTTAAGATCTTCATAGTCAATTTAGGTCCCATAAGTGTGCAACCAATTTATTCTCAAAATGATGTCAAAACTAGAGAAATCAAATTGAATCAAATCCACAGGAAAGGTAGTTTCACCAATGGTGATAGGGACAAGTTTATAAGAGAGGGGGCACTCAATCACACAATTGTTGGGTAGCTTAATTCTATAATTGGTTTCCATACTCCTGTTCTCAAGGCTCAATTTTATAGCAAATCGGGTAGATATAAATGAATGAGTGGCGCTCGAATCAAACAGTACACAAAATGGCTTTGAATTTAAAAAGAGAGTTCCAGTGACTACCGTACCAGAGGTAGTAGCTTCCTTTTTGTTCATCATAAATGCCCTTCTTACAACTACAGGTGTTGAAGGCGGGGGTCTCTGGTCGAGCGGAGCCAAGGGTTTTGCTGCGCCCTTATCTACAGCTTTTAGTTATTGGGGGCTTGCAGCGATGCGGTATTCAGGACTTCCACACCACATGCATTTGTTGGTGGCAACTCGGCATTCAGGACTGGTGTGATTGGTTCTTCTGCACTTCCTACAGGGCTCTGTAGAGCTTACAGGATGGCTCTTGGGAGGAGCGGGAGTGGGTTTCTTTTGATTCACACTCTCATTAGGAGCTCCCCACTCGATCCCTTTCCTCTTCTGATTGATCGGGTTCAAGGCCCTCAACTCCGTCTTCACACGCTCCACTTCAGCGACTCGCTCTCATAGCTCTTGGTAAGCCAGAATTGGTGGCCCAGTTAACTGATTCCGAATGTAGAAGGCCAAACCCTCCTCAAACCTTCTCATCTTTAACCTTTCAGATGATACAAATTCAGGGACAAACCTAGATAGTTCTGTGAACTTACTAGCATACTGCATCACTGATATGTTACCGCTCATTTTCAACTCCATAAATTCTTTCTCATTTTGCCTTTGCACTACAGCTGGGTAAAATTTCGCCCTCAACTCTGGTAAGAATTTATTCCAAGTAATTTAGGCCCTATGAGCCCACCCTTAACAATGTTCCACTGAATATCAGCTTCACCTGATAAATAATACGTTCCAATGTTTACTTTCTTTTCCTCTTGTACCTTAACTACTGTGAAAATTTTCTGCATTCGCCTTACCCATTCCTCCAATACCACTGGATCATAATTCCCATCATACACTTTAGGGTTGTGCCGCGCTACCTTATCTGTCAATTTATCCTGTTTAGAAGGGATTTCAACAGGTACCTGGGGAATTTGCTTCATCAATTCAGTAACTAAGGTTGGCCAGTAACTCGGGCTTCCTAAGTTGCTACCTAATTCAGAGGGCAATGGTGGCGTGTCACCATGTTGTGGCTCCTGGCACGAGGCTTGATCACCCGAACCTTGGCCTTCCTCCAAATTGTCCTCTACATGCACTTCCATGTTGTTTTGCACTGACTCAAGCATTCTGATCATACATTAAATGAAACAATTCAAACACTAGAACCTCCAGACATATAAGATAAACATGCCCAATAAATACATAGAAGATGGCTCAAAGATTATTTTATAACTCAAAGAGTCATCATTTCATTTCATAACGGCTTATTTACATATATAACGGCTGATTTATATACATGAGCAACAAAAGCATATTGCACCTAGCTTAGTAAGCAAGTCTAACTCTGACTCTTACCCTACCACTAAACAATAAAGAGCCCCTAGACACTAGATCCATCACATGACCAAAAAGAGGTGCGGACCATGTCATCACGGTCGGGGAGGATTGGCCTAACTATATACAATATCAGATGCCACACAAAATATAACTATTCTATCCAACCATGCCATATGTACATACAGGGCTCAAAATGAAAACCACTACACCAACCCCTAGAACCACCTAAGGATCTGTAGATGGATCGTAATCCGGGTCAGACTCATCATTAGGTGATTCGCCTGAATCGAAGCTGCTAGTAGATGCCTCTGACTCGGCATCACCAATCTCCTACTAGAGCTGTTGTTCCTGCTCATCTTGTAACTCCACCATCAACTCATCAGTCTCCCGTTCCCATTACTGCTCTACCCCCACCTCGTCAATGTTTTGATCCTCCTCGAGATCATCCTCATCGGGATCATCCTCCTCTCCCTGGTGGCCCTCATCCCCAAAACTAATCACCACTAAATCTGGGGTGTCGGGGAGGTGTATCACCATGTGAGCCTCCCCAGGGCTATCGGGCATCAGTGGGGTACCTGGTGCGGGTAGGTAGGGTGGCCTCTGTGCTGGTGCTAGTGGGGAGGGTGGCCCCTGTGCTGGTGCGGGCGGGGAGGGTGGCCCCTATGCTAGTGCGGACAGAGAGGGTAGCCCCTGTGCTAGTGCTGACGGGAAGGGTGGCCCCTGTGCTAGTGCTAGGGCTGTAGGTGGGGGAGGCGACTGATGTAGTGGAAAAACATGGTGTAATGTCTGCATGGTGATCCCTCTCTGATCAAACTCTTCCCTTAATAACAACTACGTAGCAAGAGTAGTCCATGCCCCCTGAGCCTGAAACCTAGGCCCGTCCAAGCCTGTGTTCCCTGTTATTATAAAGTCATGATAATAATGCCTAAACTCCACTCACGCGCCAACCATGGGTAAGGACCAAAGCAGTCTCTATGCACGGACCATAATACTGCGAAACTCAGAGTAAGGGTCCTGTGTATGAGCCTTTATACTAGCCTATAGTAGCACAACGTGAGCAATCACAGATCCACCCGGTAATATACTAACGCCATAAGGGTCCATCTAACAAAGAAAACACATATATGAGCGACATAAATATCCATAAATAAGGAACATGCAAATGGAAGCAACTGGCATTCTAATATTGTTGCTACACTCCTAATATCACTCTAGCAGTATACGATAGCCCCCTCACGATGAGCATTCTCATCCTATAATTTCTAACTCTATCTTCCTCAAGAAAATCTTAACCTGGCTCTAATACCAAATCTACAACGCCCCAAAAATATATATGATTAATTACTTGCATTTACCTGCTTAAGTTCACTAATGAGAAATAATAACCCAATTAACGGGGCGTTACCACCGTCCAAAAAGAATAAAGCTTCCCTTATACATGAAAACTTAGCCATAAAACCAAAGTTTACCCTAAAAAGGGTATTCACACCATCACAACCATTCAAACCATTTAGTTATATACAGAAATGGTTTTAGCATCCCAATCATCTCAAGGATTACACCAAAATACATAATTCAGTTCAAATATGCAGTTTCAACACCAAAATACATCACAATATGATATGATGGCATCTCAGCACTCATACACCGCCAGTCACATTGACAGTCCTGGCTCACTTATCGTCTTCCGCCGTGCTGCCCGCCGGAGGGCGGTTCACGGAATACTTTCCTAAAACAAAATATAAAAACATTTTGAACTATGAGCCAAAGCTCAGTACATGCATTCCTGTAATGTTAAAGATACACTGAAAATTTGTTTGGGCCCGCTTTACAATTCATTTTAATTTTAAAACAGGGAATGAAATGTATATAAAACTAAATTGCTAATTATTATTTATTAGTGCACCCCTTCGTAACTGTTACGATCTGTGAATAGGTGTACACCTGCCAAGCCGACCAGGAGACCTGGCCTGAAGCCACGCGGGTAACTAGAGGGTAATCCCCCGTAACTGATAACTAATGGGGCCATTAATTATGTGATAATGCACTGATTAAATTGATTTGTTGATGTACTTACCAAAACATTATGATTTCGATAAATACGTGCTGATTTCTAAAGATACAGGCAATGAACATACCTAGAAGTTTTAAATGCAAGCTCACGGAATAATAAGATGCGCAAAAGTGGAGAGAATGAAAGCTTAGGCCTTGATTATGTTCAAAAGATCATTATAGGTACATGAGGTCAGAAACGAGCTCGTTCTTACAAATGATGCCTTTAAACAAAACTGCCTTATGAAGAATCTTCACAAACCAGTTAATAGATTAAACTAAAATGATGAAACTATATAAACCATATAAATGTGATTTAAGGCACGGTAGCAAGTTCAGAGCAAAAAGGGCTTATAAAAAGTGTATAGAAATAATAATTCACAACTTATACTCCTGACCTCAAAATGAGACCTAAGACCCCAATACGAAAATCTTAGGAAGTCCTCTAAAACTTTTATTAAGATCACATAACATGATTCCCACGATAGTGTTCCTAAAATGGGGCTAGAACACCAACATGTCAATTTTGAGTCCGTCCTGCACAGGTTCAATAAAATGATCATAACCTTTTCCACAGACCTCGGATTAATGTGATTTAAGAGCCATTTTAAAGCTAACACCCGACCTATCTATCCAGCAAAAATCATAATTTTTGGCTTGGTCGATCATTACCAGTTTCACCTCAAAAGTCGTCCTATTTTTCTGGAAATTCCAGCCTCGCTGTTTGAGTTTGTTCCCTCACTTTTCACACAAATCCTCAACTTAAACCATTCCTTAAAAGCATGTAAATGCACTTTGGTCCATCCTAACATCATACAAAAATACCACACTCAATTTAACTTCATATTCATATCCAATAAAGCTCATTTCCTAGTCACATATATACATACAACAACTTTAATACTAGTTTGGTCCAAACCATGCATTCTTGGATAGAACCCCAACTTAAGGTCAACTTGAACTCACTCCCATCATTTCAAACAACCATAAACATCATAATAAACTTCAATGGATTAAAAGATGATCAAAATTAAGGATAAAACAATCAATATCTAACACTGTAACATAAAGCTTGCATGATTAAGAAGTAACCCTAATCCTAGCATCATCCAACTTCAACTCCAGCATGATCCATCACCAAAATAATTCTTAATTCAATCAAAACAACATGATCCATCATCAAAACAACCAAAACAAGAAGAAAAAGCCAACAAGATCAAAAATCAACAACAAAATCAGCATAAGAGGTGATAGGAATTACTCACTTTGTGCTTGAGAAAGAGGTGTGAATGATCCTTGATGTTTGTGGGAGTGAGAGGGGTGGTTGGGGTGGTGAGTGATGGTTGTTTGAGGGCTGTTTGGTGGTTGAAGGGTGGTTGGACTGGTGGCTATTGGGGCTGGCTGAATGGAGAGAGAAAGAAGAGAGAGATGGAGCCTTGATTTTTTTTGCCACTTGGTGTAAACACTTGGTGCATATTGAAGAGATAAATACTTGGCTGAAATTGACCCTCAAAAGCTGCTTTTACTAATGCTACATTAGGCCTAAATTAAGGGAAATTAGCTAAACAAATGTAGCCAGGTCTCGTTGGGCCGAGTGCATTTGCAAATTTTTTTTTTCCAAAGATCGAGATTAAATGTTTGTGGTGTCATGAAAAATAATTAAATTGCTCAATTCATGAATATCGAGGCCTAATAATGATCTCCAAAATTTGACAAGAACAAAAACCTGAATTGCAAGGTGAGGGCCCATTTAAATTCTCCCAATTGAAATAACAAAGAAAACGATGATTTAAATGCAATGAAATTAATCACATGGATTCATCACATGAATAAACATGATTTAGGGCTGGACTATTACAATTATTGCGTAAGATGTGAAATCTCGCTGACCGTAAGAGCTGGAAGTATATATTCACGTAGAGAAATTTGAACATGAGAGAGAAAAGATAGCTAGAATTATTTGAGGACTATGACGTGAAGATCACATATTATACGGGACAAGTTAATGTCATTGCTGACACCCTAAGTAGGAAGTTGGCAGAATCAATTTATTATTTGTTGACAAATGAAAGGAAGATTCTGAAGGAGTTAGAAAATCTCAAAATTAAGGTAGTCTTAAAAAACAATCAAGGGTTACTAGTTAAAACGTTCTTTTAAAAAAAACTATAACATTAGCACCATAGATTGTTTTAAATTAAGAAGTGAGTTGCAGAAGGGATTAAGAAGCTCTTAATCAAGAAAGGGGCACTTATGCTAAAGGGAGACTCTATGTACCTGACACGTAAGACATTAAAAAGGAGCACATGAGGGAAGCCCTTGATTTATTGTTTACTACTCGCTGAAGGATTATAAAAATGTATCATGACCTTGAAGAGCATTTTTGGTGGATAGGTATGAAGAGGATATGGCTACATATGTTAGCAAATGTCTCACTTGTAAGAAAGTGAAGATACAGCACTAGAAAGCAGGGGTTGTTTTGCAAGCTATTCCAGTGTAGAAATGGGAGCACATCAACATGAATTTTGTTATTGGAATACCTAAAACCACCAACTAGCACGATAATATTTCGGTGGTGGCAGACCAATCGGCAAAATTAGCATATTTGCTCTCTATCAAAATTACATTTATATCAGAGCAACTAGCAAATCTTATATTCAGAAAATTGTCAGGTTACATGGAGCACTTCTCCGCATAATTTTGAATCGAGATACCAAGTTCATGTCCTAATCATGTCTTTCATCCCTAGAAAGATGGTTGAAAAAATTATATAGACATCAGAAGCCAAGTTAAGAGTTGTGTTATAGGTTTTACGGGCTACTGGATTGTACCTCTCTTTAGTAGAGTTCACTTACAATAATGTGAACCCCTTGAAGTAAACCAGAACCTAACATTCATAGGATGAAAGCTAAGGACGAGGGCTATACCTTATGTAAAAGAGTTATGGAAACACCACAAGGTGCCAGAAGCAACTTAGGAACCCAAACGCAAAATGTGAAAGAAGCACACCCGCCTATTTACCTCAAGTAAATCAAATTTTGAGAACAAAACTTTTTGTATTATTTAATAATGTATTAGCACAAAAAATATTGAAAAATTTACAAGCTCATAAACTTGCTAAAATGTATATATGTTTTTTTAAATTTGGATATGTGTTGGTTTGTGTCATATGGTCCCATGACCTTCTTAGTTTAGCCAACTTGAGCCTTCTTCTATTCAAAAAAGAAAAAGATAGATTACATTAGTCACATGAAGCCTCTTGACGCCTCTTCCAAAGTTGACTTTTGTTAACAAGAAAGGGGAAAGAAACGAAAAAGGGGAACAAAGGACAAAACTTACCTCTTCAACACTAACAGATAACTAAAGCTCTCTTCTTCTTCTCCAAGTCAACCCACACACATAGGGAGCAAAAGTGAGAAACAGAGCTCGGTGAGGCAAGAGGAAGAAGGGGGAAAGGCTTGTTCAAGAAAACTATGGGTTAGAAATCTAAATCACTCCCCTTGGATAATCCTCTTCTTTTGTAGTAGCTCAATAATTGGTTTTGATGAAATTTCAGATAGGGTTAAATCGAGTGTGCATCAAAAAACTGAACTCAAGTAGGGGGTTCTGTTTTTCCCTCTAATTACACTAATTTTGAAGTTGATTAAATTTGGATGTTTGTTGTGTGTTGGATCATAGTAATTTGAACTTAAAATTCATGTTTTCTTTATGTAAATTTTTGGGTTCTGGATTTAGATTAAGTTGTACGATTTGGGAAATTATTAGAAACTTCTTGGGGTAGATATAAACCTAGTTTAGATGTGGTTGTCACCATACATGTTAAATTGTTGCTGGTGCTGGTTTCTATTTTCCATATGCTATTTGTTATTTCTATTTCGATTTTTTGTTTAAGATTTTTCTGTTTTCTACTTCTGTTGTTGTTTTCTGTTTTTTATTTCTATGCCTATTGCTGCCCCATTCGGTGATGCTATTAGTATCCTATTGCCAAATGCGTTCTGCACAATTGCTAGGATAACCGCAACCACTGTTATCGCAAGTGCATCCTCATTTAGTGTGTTATTGCAGTTATCACAGTATGTAGCTTGCTCTCACATAGGCTCGATTTACTATACAACTAGCTTTGACACCTCTGCCATTGGCTTCCTTTTCTCTTAGGCCTAGGGCTCGGTATAAATGTAACAAGCTGGCATACTATTTGGAGAAGGAATTAGGGATTAGAATTTTTAGAATCATGGGACGCTTATATATATAACCTATACTTTTACTAATTCTTAGACATAAGTTTTAGAAAAAGGAATTTTAGTGCTTTGTGAATATCATAACCTGCAATTTTATTAGGTTGAGGGTTGGATTTTTGAATCTGTTCTTGAAATTAATTGGAAGGGATTCCACTTGCTTGATAAAGAGATTCCATTAGCTAGATAAAGGGATCGAATATTGATCACCAAATTATATGTTATATAGTTGAGCAGTGCTTGTGTATGTTTTCTAAATTTTTGTGTGTTTGATAACTTCAGTATAAAATAGGGGGCATAAAGAGTGTTCGCCCGGTTTGACTAGTTAAATCACCCTAGAGGAGGGGGTTGAATAGGGTGATGATCAATATCACAAATTAATCAAGTAAAAAGCGGAAAGATAAACGTGGACAAGACACGACTAATTTTTTTCGAGGTTAGCATCAATCAAGCTTAGTCCCTGCCTAGAGTTTCCTAACTCTAGGATTAACCCAATTTTATTAGGAGAGATTATTACAACTCTAGAGTACACCTATCCTAAGTTCCAAGCTACAAGTTGACCATTCAACAAGCCGTTGGTAGAGTTGACCCTTCAACTCTATGATCCCACCTAAATTACAACTTGAATAATAGAATAAAATGTAACATATATATAAAGAAGCAAATCCAAGCTCAAGGTATGTCAATAAGTTCTCGAGTAATGTGTATGCCAATAAGTGCTTGCTCTCTCTTATACTTTAGCTCTTCATTTAGCTCTATATTTATAGTCAAGTCTTGAAGGAGCTCTTACGAACTAGCCGTTGGACTTTCCTTAAAATCAACTTCAGTTCAAGGCCTTGAACTTCAGTTCAGGGTCCTTGAAAATCTTCGATTTTCAGTTCCAACGTTTAGTAGCTATTTTTGCTGATTGCAGATTACTTCAATGGCTACTTTCTTCGATTTAGGCTGAATATCTTAGCTGAGAATCTTCTAGAACCATTCATAATTTGTAGCATAATCTTCCAAGATATTCTATCATAAGATATTATCATATTAAGAGCAAATCTTTGACATTGATAAATATAGCTCCGCAATCTTATATTCAAATTTGAATCGCCCAATATAATATCATAAAGATAACCTTCAAATTTGAATATTAAACAATGTCAAAGATATTGTAACACCTAATATAAAATCAACTAAGTAATATTAATATTCCAACATCCACTTCAAAAATATAGCACATTTAAACAATAACAATTATTAAGATCATTTAATTATAACATAATGAATATGTCAATTGATTAATCCCTTTTTGTCTTTCATCAAAACATATTAAAAAACCCAATGTGACCTTCAAGAAAACTAACAATCTTCCCCTTTTGATGAAAGACAAAACCCAATAAAAATAACATATTCATACAATTTTGAATGACACATCATGAAAAGTTTTCCAAATATTTCTCCCCTTTTTTGTATTACATCAAAAAGGTAGCACAAGAATGAGAAAGAAAAATTGAAGATTATAAAAAATTCTGGCAAACACATATAACTCCCCTTTAACAAATCAATGTCGTAAAAAGATGCTCCCCCTCAATCCATGGCACTCACAAAAAATATATAGGGGATAAAATACTAACCATGAAATTAATCACATACGCTAAGGCTCATTGACTTGAAACAAAATGATGCAATAATTGATTAACGTTAACAAAATTCTCAAGAGCAAATTGAGGCTATCGAAAATGATATCAATTGAAAGCTCAATGACTATTAAAAAATGATCAAGTGATATAATTTTTCTGTTCTAGATACAAGCAATATAAGTATTAGGAATCATAATAATTATAGACAAAAGCAATGTGCATAATAACATGTCATAATAATATAAGATATTGGAACATTAATCATGCTTACATTCCAAGGATAATAAAGCAAATTAAAATTCAAAAAAAAAAAAATTTGAAATCAAAATGCCACAAAATGCAAAGTAACATCATCTTATGTTTAGCAAAAATCCAAATATTATCACTATTGAAGATGTTGATATAAAACTTCAAGCCTTTGAATTAGTCATATAAAGATACCCAGTTTTTGCTTGCAGTTCAAGGCCTTAGACTGTACTTCAGGGCCTTGAAATCTGAGCAATGATAAAACAAACGAACTTCCCTTATTTTTAATTTTGGCAAACCATAGCTTACCATATGCCTTTGCGAAGCTCCAATGTTTCCTTGTCCACTTAAATTTTCAAGAGGATCAAATGTTATTGAAAGTTCATTATTAGTACATAAATAAGCAATCAATAATATCCCACGAACATGTGCATTCTTTTTTGATTTCTTCAAGAATGAAGTTACTTGACGAAATCTTGACGCCCTTTTCTTCTTAGATTCAAGATTGTTAGAAGTAAGAAAAATTAATGAGGTAAAATTTTTCTTTCCCTCAATCGTGACATATTTTCTTGATTTAACACCACAATCAAGAATTTTTGAAAGTTAAAAATTTGGTGTGGTATTTAAATCATAGAAAATATGACAACTCAGAGAAAAACTATTATTTGGAAATTCAATTATGGATGTTACCTCATCCTTACCACTTTGGAGAATAGATGAATAACTAGAATCATTGTTTTTCTCACCATTTTTAAGAAATTCCTCAATTTGGGCATGCTTGACATTATTGTGTATAAACCGTTGAATTAGATCATCATTTTCATGTTCTTGGTCTTCATGTAGTGGGTGATCCTCAACTTGCTTAACATTTCCTTCAATGATTATTTCATCCTGTGCCATAATACCACATTTTGATTAGTACCATATAAATTATAAAGAGTATCCCAAATTTCCTTGGCACTATCACAATGTGAGATAAACTCATAAATATCAACAGTAAGAGCAGAATATAAAATGTGTTAATCTTTATAATTTTTGGATATCCGCCTGTAATCGTCTTTAGTATATTCATCTTCCGATTTTTCAATAATAATTGGACCTTTCACCATTATCTCCCAAAGGTTGAGACCCTTGTACTTGATATAACATTCCATTGTTTCCTGCCACAAAAAATAATTAGTACCTTTAAAAAGCAAAGGGCAATCAGAGTCAAAATCATAACTAGCTATGGGATCGAACTATTACATGCTAAAGTCTTAAAAACAAATAGCACTAGCTCTGATACCAATTGTTGGCCCGATTTGACAAGTTAAATCACCCTAGAGGAGGGGGTTAAATAGGGTGATGATCAATATCGCAAATTAATCAAGTAAAGAGTGGAAAGATGAACGTGGACAAGACACAAGTAATTTTTTTTGAGGTTAGTGTCAACCAAGCTTAGTCCCCGCCTAGAGCTCCCTAACTCTAGGATTAACCCGATTTCATTAGGAGGGATTATTACAACGCTATAGTACACCTACTCTAAGTTTCATACTACAAGTTGACCCTTCAACAAGTCATTGGTAGAGTTGACCCTTCAACTGCCACCCAAATTACAACTTGAACAATACAATGAAATGTAACATATATATAAAGAAGCAAATCCAAGCTCAGAGTATGCCAATAAGTTCTCGAGCAATGTGTATGCCAATAAGTGCTTGCTCTCTCTTGTACTTTAGCTCTTCATTCAACTCTATATTTATAGTCAAATCTTGAAGGAGCTCTTGCAAATTAACCGTTGGACTTTCCTTAAAATCAGCTTCAGTTCCAGGCCTTGAACTTCAGTTCAGGGTCCTTGAAAATCTTCGATTTTCAGTTCCAACATTCAGTAGCTATTTTTGCTGATTGCAGATTTCTTCAATGGCTACTTTCTTCGATTTGGGCTGAATATCTTGGCTGAGAATCTTCTAGAGCCATTCATAATTTGCAGCATAATCTTCCAAGATAATCTATCACAAGATATTATCATATTAAGAGCAAATCTTTGACATTGATAAATACAGCTCCGCAATCTTATATTCAAATGTGAATCACCCAATATAATATCATAAAGATAACCTTTAAATTTGAATATTAAACAACGTCAAAGATATTGTGACATGTAATATAAAATTAACTAAGTAATATTAATATTCCAACATCCACTTTAAAAATATAGCACATTTAAACAATAACAATTATTAAGATCATTTAATTATAACATGATGAATATGTCAATTGATTAATCCCTTTTTGTCTTTCATCAAAACATATTAAAAAACTCAATGTGAGCTTTAAGAAAGCTAACAATTGTTGGGAATAGCACACATGAGTAAAGAAGTCCCACATCCGGAGTTTGAAAAGAAGGGTCATGGTGTATAAGTCAAGTGGGTTACTCCTCCGATTGCTAATTGATTTTAGGATGGAACCTCACTTGGGCTTATTACCATGGACCTTGATTGAAGTGGGCACCCTCCTTGGATCTCCCAACAAGCGGTATCAGAGCCGATGGTGCATTCGGCAAGGCGACAAAGGTGTGACATGGTGTACCCCATGGACAAGCTTGGTGAAGTGACATGCAGGTGTTGATCAAGCGGTAATACGTGTGCTGCAGTGCAGCTTGATGGCGTGGATAAGCTCTTAATGGTGGCTTGACACCTTGGCAAAGGCTTCCGCTCAAGGGAGAGCTTGTGCATTGATGTGGTGTGGAAGAGACTCATATATGAGGGGGAGATTGTTGGGAATATCACACATGAGTAAAGAAGTCCCACATCGGGAGTTTGAAAAGAAGGGTTATGGTATATAAGTCAAGTGGGCTACTCCTATTGCTAATTGGTTTAAGGATGGAGCCTCACTTGGACTTGTTACCATGAACCTTGGTTGAAGTGCACTCCCTCCTTGGATTTCTCAACAAGAGTTTACTGTGATCACATATCACAACGAATGTACTTCAATAAGATATATAAAATAAACTCACCTACAGGTTGTGTATGGCCGGAAACCTATAGTTTGTAATAGTTTGATGAATGGATGTTTTTATATGTAAATTAATACGTTTTTATCCAAATTCGAATGTATATAAACCGAATGGGTTATGAAGCTTAAAATTTTCAACTATCAAAGAACTAAAAATCATAGTTTGTGCATAAAGACAACAGATGCCTAGGAGACAACAACTACTTACCCCAACCTCCACTATCTCCATCGTCATGGCTGCCACCTCCATCTCAGCTAACTGCTATGGAAATGATCTACAAGTTTCAAAGCTTAAGATATTGTGGTTTGAAGGGGGACCTGACCCTTTAGTATACTAAGACTGGATACAAAAAATTCATGATTTGTTTGGAGTTATGGAATGCCCCGAAAGATACAAAGTATTACTCGCCGAAAATCTTTTCAAACTAGAAGTTAGCTTCTAGGGGGAAGCTATAAAGCCCAGAGAAAGAGAAGTTCAAGCCATATGTCGGTAGCTCAAGGAACTCCTAAAATCTATTTATTATCCTTGGGATGTAAGAGAGGCTAAGGAGTAGGAGTTCTTACACTTGACAAAAGAGAAGATATCAGTAATGGAGTATGCCTCCAAATTCAATGAGCTGAGTAAAATTTTCCCCTAACTAAGTGCCTACTAAACAAGGACGGATGGAGAAATTTGAACTCCTATTATGTTGAAATAAAGGAGAAAGTTGTTGGCCTTACATTTGCCAATTTTTAAGAAATGTACTAGAAGGTTGTAGAAAGAGTCCTGAAAGAAAACGAAGCCAAATATAAAGCTGTGATTCAAGGGAAAAGAAAGCCCAAGGCAGAAGGCGCAAGTCCACTTCTAGGAGGATCATCCATAAGCCAAACATAGAGAAGCCAGTTCAAAGGTGGACAAGCATTGGGGGACCCAAAATGTAACCATCAGTGAGAAGTGTAAAGGATACCGTTCAGGCCTATGCATTGTTATTGTAGCCTCAGGAGTATGCTTTGGATGTGGAGAAATGGGTTGCCATAGAATCCAGTGTGCCAAGGTTCAACAAAGGTGACAAAACTCACCAATAGACTCGGTGCTGGGGACACGGTCACCAACTCATAATGGCGATCCTCAACAAATCATAAAATAGGGGGAAGGAAACTTCAAGCACTAGGCAGTGTTGCTAAGATAATGGAAGGAGAAGAGCAAGATCCCAATATGTCGTCCCATGTATTCTGCACATTGCTAATGCATCTCCACGTGTTTTATTTGACTCGGGTGCCATGCATTTAATTAAGAGCTTATTATTACACACGGTATGTGTTACTACCCTAGGAGTTACAGTAACCATTAATACTATATTTAGAAACTACCCTTTAAGAGTTAATTAGGAAATATTTCTCACTGACCTGATTCAATTGGAAGTCTAAATTATGATATCATTATAGGAATAGACTGTTGTCCAAATATAAGTTGTTTATGGATTGTAAAAAGATAATAGCCTCTATAACCACTCTTAGAGGGGAGAAACTGGAATTCAGGGTAATTGGAATTCATTGTTATATTCATTGATAAAATCCTTATCTACTCAATAATAACAGAAGAACATTCAGAACATCATAGGTGAGTTCTAAAGACTTGATAAGAACACAAACTTTAAGCAAAGCTCAAAAAGTGTGACTTGTAGCTTGAATAAGTCAACTTTTTGGGTCGTGTAGAAAAAATTTATATAGTCTTTGTTAAAATAGCAGTAATGGTTAATTGTGTAAGGCCAACAAGTATTACAGAAGCAAGAAGTTTCTTGGGTATATATGTTTCTTATCTATGGTTCATCAAGGAATTTTTAAACATTGCTCCCCCTATCACGTGATTGACCCATAAAGATAATAAATTTAAATGGACAAAGGAGTGTGAAAAGAGTTTTCAGCCATTAAAACATAGGTTAGCCTATACGTCAATTCTTGCAGTTCTAGAGGATAATGAAGGGCTTGTTATTCATTGTAATGCATCCTAGAAGGATTTAGGTTATGTCGTTACGCATAACCAGAGGATAGGGTATTTGTCGGCAAATGAAAGGAGGACCCTGAAAGAGTTTAGGTCCCCTTACGGCCTCCAGTTATTCTAATGTGTCCAACATGGGTTTAAGTCTACTTAGGGCTTGAAGTATATATTCACACAAAGGAAGTTGAATATGAGACAAAGAAGAGCGCTAGTATTACTTAAGGATTATGACTTGAATATCATGCATCATCCAGGAAAAGCTAATGTCGTCCCTAATGCCCTAAGCAGTAAGTTGGCAGAATCAACTTCTTATTTGTTAACAAATGAAAGGAGGACTCTGAAGGAGTCAGAAAAGGTCTAAATTAAGGTAACCCTGCCAAACAATCTAGGGTTACTAGCAGCTATGTAAATCTTCTCTTATTTGATCAACAAAATTAAAAACCACTAACATGAGGACCCTATACTAATTCAAATTAGGAATGGAGTTGAATGCGGGCAAATTAAGGAGTTCTTAGTAAAAAGTAAAAAGTAGGGTATTTTGGCTTAAAGGGAGACTATATGTATCTGTGTGGAAAGCATTAAAAAAGAGCTCATGAAGAAAGCCCATGATTCAATGTTTGCTACCTACCCGGGGAGTACAAAAATGGATTATGACCTTGAAGAGCATTTTTGGTTGATGGGCGTGAAGACAAATGTGGATATGTTAGCAAATGTCTCAATTGTTCGAAAATGAGGATAGAACACTGAAAACTAGTGAATTTTTGCAATTCTTACAAGTTTACTAGTATAGAGATGGGAACATATAAGCATGGATTTTTTTTCATGGGACTACCTAAAGCCACTATGTAGCACGATAATGTTTGGATAGTGGTGGGTTGATTGACAAAAGCGGCACATATTCTTGTAATAAAAACTGTATCTATGTCGGAGCAACTACTAAGGCTTTATGTTCACAAAATTGTCAGGTTACACAGAGTATCTCTCTGCATAGTTTTAGATCAAGATACCTAGACCATGGACTAATTCCACCAAGGATTTTAAGAAGCCATAGGAACAATGCTGAACCTGAATACAACCTCTCTTCCTCAGACAGATCAGCAAATTGAAAGAACTATATAAAGATTAGAAGACAAGTTAAGACCTTGCAATATAGATTTTAAGAGCAACTAGGAGTATCTCCTACCATTAGTGGAGTTCACCTATAATAATGGCTACTATGCAAGCATAGGCATGGCACCATTTGAGGCATTATACGGACAACATTGCAGATCTCCATTATGCTAGACCAAAGTAGAAGAACAAATGCCATCCAAAGTGGAAATAATTGAAAGAATAATAGAAAGGAATAAACTCATCAAAGGAAGGCCAAAAGCTTCCAAGGACAGAAAGAAAAGCTATGCGGGCACTAGGATAAAACCTTTGAATTCGAGGTTGGAGATCAGGTTCACTTAAAAATGCTGTCGTTTACAGGAAGTATTAAATTTATCCAAAAGGGAAAGATCAGCCCAAGATATATCATACCCTTACAGATTCTGCAAACAGTAGGACCTATTGCCTACAAATTAGGCTTAACTCCAGCATTATAGGGAATTCACCGATTCTTTCATGTATCCACCTAAGCAAATATGTACCTGAAGAAGAGCAAATTATTGAATACGAACCCTTTGAAGGCAAAGAGAACCTAACCTTTATAAAAGAACAATCCAAAACTTGAAAGCACAACAACGAAGGCCAACAACGAGGACTACACCTTATGTAAAAGTTTAATCAAAATAGAGCAACCTAGGAACCTAAACACGAGATGTAAGAGCAGTACCCCCAACTATTTACCTCAGATAGTTCAAATTTTAAGAAAGAAAATTTCGTAAGGGTGCAATAACGGTATAGCCGCATAAAATAGTGATAACTTTTAAAACTTTAAAAGTATGTTAACTTGCTAACATGTATATTTTTCAAATTTTGGATGTTATGTGTTGGTTTGTGTCATATTGCCTTTCATAACTTGTTTAGTTTAGTCAACTTGAGCCTTCCTCTAGTCTAAAAAGAAGTAGGAGCATTCCATTAGTCGTGCCTTGACCCCTCTTCTATGGTTGACTTTTTTAAAAAAAGGAATGGGAAGGAAAAGAAAAGGGGGGCAAAGGACAAAACTCACCTCTTAAACACTGGAAGATAACTAAATCTCTATTATTCTTCTCTCAATCAAACCACGAACATAGACAACAAAAGTGAGAAAGAGATTTTGATGAGGCGAGGGGGAAAAGGGGGAAAGGCTTGCTGAAGAAAACTTTGGGTTGGAAAGCTACATCACCCTTCTTCATTAATCCTCTTTTTCTCTAAGAAGCTCAACAAAAAAAAATAATGAAATTTTAAATGGGGTTAAATTGAGTGCACATTAAAAAATTGAAATCAATGGAGGTTCTCTTATTTCCTCTAATTACATTAATTTCAAAATTAATTGAATTTTGATGTTTGTTATGTGTTTAATTTGACTAGCTTGAACTTGAAATTCTTGTTTTCTTTAGGTCAAGTTTTGGGTTCTGGATTTAGAGTTGATCTTGTGATTTGGGAAATTATGGGAAACTCATTTGGGGTAGATGTAAACCTAGTTTAGATGTCATTGCTTCCTTGGTTATTTAGTTGCTTCTGGTGGGACACTTATACATGTGACCCATACTTTTACTAATTCTCATAAATACGTTTTAGAAAAAGGAATTTTCTTACTTTGTGAATATTGTAAATTAATGTTTTGTTAGATTGAGGGTCAGATTTCTCAAATTTTCCTTGAAATTGTTTGCAAGGGATTCCACTTGCTTGATAAAGAAATTCCACTTGTTTGATAAAGAGATTAGATATGGATTTCTAAAATGTGTGCAATATCGCTAAGTTTCAGATGTACATGTTGTCTAAATTTTTATGTGTGTTTGAGAACCTTAGTGCAGAAAAGGGGGCATGCAGAGTTTGTCGTGATAATGTATCACAGCTAATATAATTAAATAAGATATGCAAAGTAAACTCACAAATAACTTGTGTGTGGCTAGAAACCTATACTTTGTAATGATTTGACAAATGGATGTTTTTATGTGTGAATTAATATGCTTTTATATAAATTCGAATGCGCATAACTAGTAGGTTGTAAAGCCTAAAATTTCAACCAAAAAAAAAATTAAAATCATACAACAACAACAACAACAACAACTCCCAGTATGGGTCCCGCTTTCGCGGGGTCTGGGAAGATCCAGCTGTAGGCAACCTTACCCCTGCCGGTATTCCTACCCATAGAGAGGTTGATTCCTTAAGACCCACAAAACAGTTTTTTGAAAAAGGTTTATAGAGAAAATGATTGCAAACCAAAAACGAAGGAGGAGAAAATGGGTCGGAGAGCAAAAATAAACAAGGAGCAGAGACATACCTCATCCAACCAGGGGCGCTAGATGCCGTCATATCCCAGAAAAACATGACCTGCAGACAAGTACACCAAAACCCTACCTGCCCCACCCCACCGAAGCTACTACCACTTATGCGGCCGGTCCCCTACAATCAGAGACCTTAATCTTATCCCGCGACAACCTCCTATCCTGAGCCATGTCCTCCGTCAGACCGGCAACTCTCAGGTCCTCTCTAACCACTTCATCTAGGTTCTTCTTCAGTCTAACCCTCCCTCTCTTTCCACCGGGGGGGACGATCATCTCGCACCTTCGCACTGGGGCAGCCACACTTCTCCTCTTTACGTGGCTGAACCATCTGAGCTTTGATTCCCTCATCTTCTCCTCTATGGGGGCCACTTCAGCTAAGCTCCTGATTACTCTATTCCTAATTCTGTCCAATCTCGTAAAACCACACATCCACCTAATCATTCTCATCTCAGCTACCAGCAACCTTTGGGCCTGCGTCTTCTTTAGAGGCCAACACTCCGATCCATAGAGAATAGCCTGTCTAACTACCATCCGATAAACTTTGCCTTTCAATCCTAGGGGCACCTCAATTAATAGCTGCCTAGGAGACAACAACTGTCTACAGCCCCACCTCCACGATCTCTATCGCCATCATTGCTGCCTCCACCTCAATTAATAGCTATAAAAATGATCTACAAGTCTCAGGAGCTTAAGACACCAAGGTTTGAAGGGGGAGTTAACCCTTTAGTATATGAAGATTAGATAAGAAAAATTCAGAAATTTTTAGTGTTTTCGGATGGCTCAAATGATGCTACGTACAAATCATTGCCAATTTGTTTGTACAAGTAACTTGACTTCTAGTGGGAAACTAGGAATCCCAAAGAAGGAGAAGTTCAACTCACACAGTAGCAGTTGGAAGAGCTCTTAAAATCTAAATATTACCCTTAGGGTAGAAGATGGACTAAAGAGTAGGAGTTGTTGTAGCTTAAGTAAAAGAAAATATCAGTAATGGAGTATGCCTCCAAATTCAACGAGCATAATAGATTTTCCCATAAGTAGGTGGCTACTAAACAAGGACGGATGGACAGATTTGAACACGGATTATGGCGGTAGAGAAAGGACAAAGTTGCAGGCCATACATTTTCCAATTTTTTTAAGAAATATACGACACTATGATAATCAAAAGAGTCCTGAAAGAAAATGAATCTGAATATAAAGCCACAATTTAGGGGAACAGGAAGCCTAAGACAGGAGACACAAGTCCATATGTAGGAGGATCATCCAAGAAGGCAAATATTGGGAGGACAATTTAAAGGTGGACAAGCATCAAGGGGATGAAACACAACCATTAGTGACAAGTCTTAACGATACCATTCAGGGCCTTATGCTATCACCATTGCCCCACGAGCATGTTTTTGATGTGGAGAAATGGGTTACCATATAGCCTAGTCCCCCAAGGTTCCAAAAAAGAGACAAAAATCCACCAGCAGGCCTAATGCTGGGAACACAACCCTCCACCTCAATAAGGGAAAATCCTCAACTTAAAGCATAATAGGGGGAAGGAACCCTCAAGCACCATATGTTGTTTTCAACATAATAGAAGGGGAAGAGAGAGATCCCAACTATGCCATCTCAAGTACTTTGCAAATGTTACACATCTCGACATGACTTATTTTGACTCGAGTAATATATATTAAAATTGTCAGTTCTAAATTTGCTAAAAAATTTACTGGTACACCAATTCAAATGGACTATGAATTATGTGTTACTACCCTAGTTAGAGTTACAGTAACTACTGGTACTATATTTAAGAACGACCTTTTTAGAGTTAAATAGGAAACCCTTCCTATTGTCCTGGTTCAACTAGAAGTTTAAAAGTATGATACCATCCTCGAAAAGAACTGGTTCTCTAAACACAAGGTGTTTATGGATTGTAAAAAGAAAATAACCCTCACAACTACTCCCGGATGGGAGAAATTGGAATTCAGAGGAAGTGGTTTAGGGACATCGTTGTTTTCATTATAGTAATGAGGGCATTTGAGATGCTTAGAAAGGACTGGCAAGCATATTTATGAGCAGTAGAAGCTCTAGAAGAAAAAGAGCTTAGAGAGAAGGACATCCTAGTGTTATAGGAATTTCTTGAGGTAGTTGTTGGGATTCCAAGTGTACACCTAAAGTGAGATTGAGTTCACCATAGATCTTTTTCCAGGAACAATTCTTCTATTATCATATGGCACCAATGGAATTAACAGAGCTAATAGTAAAACTTTAGGAATTACTTGATAAAGTTCATCCTATTGGGCCACTTTGGAGGGTACTGTGTTATTTACCACGAAGAAAGATGGAAGTCTTAGACTATGCGTAGATTATAGAGAATTTAATAAAGTGACGATAAAGAACAAATATCCCCCTACCTAACATCAAGGACCAGTCTGATCAATTGGTTGGTTCAGCAGTGTTCTCTAAGGTTGATCTAAGTTGAAAATCAAAAAAGAAGGATGTACCTAAAATAGCCTTCGAAACCAGGTACAACCACTACGAGTTCTTATTGCTACCATTTGGACTTACTAATGCCTCAGCATTCTTTATAGATATGATGAATCGAATATTCAAGGCTTATATAGACAAGTTCATCATCATATTCATTGATGATATCCTTATTTAATCAAAAAGTAGAGAAGAACACTCACATCATGATGGTTCTAAAGAGCTTACATGAACACCAACTTTATGCAGAACTCAAAAGTGTGAATTCTAGACTAAAAAAGTATACTTTTTGTATCGTGTGGTGTATAAAGAAAGAATTTCTGTGGACCCTACCAAAATAGAAGCAATAGTTAATGGGGCAACGCTAATCACTGTTGAAACACTAAGAAGTTTCCTACTTATGGAAAGTTATTATAGATGGTTCATCGATGAATTTTTAAAATTGCTCAAGCAATCACACAAGTGACTTGTGAGGACTATAAATTTAAGTGAACAGAGGAGTGTGAGAAGAGCTTTCAGGAGTTGAAACATAGATTGGTCTTTATGCTAATTCTTGCAATTTCATAAGACAACAAAGGGTTTATTATATATAGTGATGCATCCATAAAAGATTTAGGGGTCGTCTTTATGCAGAATAAGAGAATAATTGCATATGCCTCCTGCTAATTAATGCCTTATGAGGAAAACCCCCCAACTCATGATTTACAGCTTGCAGTAGTAGTCTTTGTATTAAAAATATGAAGACATTACTTTTATGGTGTAAGATGTGAAATCTATACTGACCCTATGATCCTCTAGTATATATTCACACCAAGAGAGTTGAACATGAGGCAAAAGAGAGGACTATAACTACTTAAGGGCCATGACACAAAGATCATGTATCATCTAGGAAAAGCTAATGTCATTGCTGTTGTCTTAAGTAAAAAGTCGATAGGATTAGTTTCCTATTTGTTAGAAAGTGAATAGAGGATCCTTAACAAGCTAGGAAAGCTCCAAAGTGAGCTAGTCTTACTAAACAATCAAGCATTACAAGTAGCTAAGCAAGTCTCCCTCTGTTGATTGATAACATTAAATAACTACAACATGAAGACCCAAAATTGATTCAAATTAAGAAGGAACTTGAGGAAGGGTAGATTATGGAGTTCTCAGTAAAAACAGGGAACTTACACCTAATGAGAGGCTCTATGTACCTAATGTGCTAGACATTAAAAAGAAGCTTATGAACAAGGCCCACCATTAAAGTTTTACTACTCACTTGAAGACTATAAAAATGTATCCTAACCTCAAAGACCATTTCTAACGGATGAGCATGAAGATAAGCATGGCTACATATGTTAGCAAATGTCTCAATTATCAAAAACCGAAGGTAGAACAGTAGAAACTAGGGTTGTTTATAACCCTCACCTATTCCAGTGTGGAAATGGGAGAACATCAGCATGGATTTTGTTATATGAGTATATAAAAGTATTTGGGTAGTGGTGGATTGATTGACAAAATCAGCACACATTCTCACCATCAAAGTTAAATCTACGTCGAAACAACTAGTAGGGCTTTAATACAGGAAATTATCAGGATACACAGAGTACCTCTCAACACCATTTCAGATCAAGATACCAAGTTCATGGCCAACTTCTAGCAAGGATTTCAGAAAGCTATGGGAATAGAAATAAATATGAGTATAGCCCTTCATCCTTAGACGGACAAGCAGACTAAAAGAACTATACAAACATTAGACGACATGTTAAGAGCTTATGCCATAGATTTTAAGGGTAATAGGGATTATCGCCTACCCTTGGAGTTAAGCTACAATAATAGCTACCACACGAGCATAGGCGTGTTACCATTTGAGGCATTATAGAGACAGCGATGCAAATCGTCATTATGCTATACTAAGGTGAGAGAACGAATGCCATATGAAGTGTAAATAATTAATAGAACAATTCAAAGCATTAAATCATCAGAGAACGGCTACAAGCTACCTAGTACAGATAGAAATGCTATGTGAACACTAGGAGAAAGCCCCTAAAATTCGAGGTTGGAGATGATGTTTCCTAAAAGTGTCTCCATTCAAAGGAAGGATTAGATTTGGTCTTGAGGTAAAGCTCAGTGCAAGATATTTTAGACCCTTTTAGAATCTACAAATTGTAGCACATGGTGCCTAAAAATTAGCCTTACTTCCAGCATTACAGGGAGTTCACTCCGTCTTTCATGTATGCAATATATGCAAATATGTACCTAAATAAAAAAGCATGATTGAATATGAACCCTTGTAAGTCAAAGAGAGCCTAGCATTTATAAAAGAACCATTTTGTATCTTCTAAACACACAAGGTAGTAGAAGTAACTTGGGAATCCAAATGCGAAATGCAAGAGAAGCATCACTAACTATTTACCTCAGGTAATTCAAATTTCAAGGATTAAGTTTTCTTAAGGGCCAAATAAAGTTAATAAATTGTATATTTTGTTAAATGGCTCTTGTGACTTATTTAGTTTAGTTAACTTCAGCTATTTTCCATTAAAAAAAGGAGTTAGTCACATATAGCCCTCTAAACCCTATTATAAAATTCATTTCTGTTTGGAAAAAAGGGGAACAAAAACAAAAGAGGAATAAACGATGAAACTTATGTCTTAAATACTAGCAAGTAACTAAAGCCTTCTTTTTCTTCTCCTAATCAACCCATGTAAATAGAGAGTAAAAGTGTGACAAAGAGATTAGTGAGGCAAATAGAAAAAGGGGGGAAACCTTGTTCAAGGAAACTATGAGCAAAAAAGCTAAATCATCCTTACTGATTAATCCTCTTCTTGTCTAAGTAGCTAAACAAATGGTTTTGATGAAATTTTAGATTGAAGTAAAATCAAGGGTTCATCAAAAAGTGAGTCAAGTGGGTGGTTCCCTTTTTTTCCTCTAATTACATTAATTTTGAAATTAATTGAATTTTGATATTTGTTTTGTGTTGAGTTAGAGTAGTTTGAGCCTGAAATTCATATTTCTTTACGTAAATTTTTGGGTTCTTGATTTGGATTAGGTTGTGTGATTTAGGAAATTATTCAAAACTCATTTGGGGTAAATGTAAACTCCATTTATATATAATTGCTGTGTCACTGTTTAGTTGCTACTTGTGCTATTTTCAGTTTTCCCTTTCTTGTTTCCTATTTTTCACATTTCACGTTCTATCATTATTCTATGTTTCTGTTGTTGTTTTCTATTGATGTTGATGTTTATGTTATTGCTGTTGCTGTCTCGTTGTCCTATGTGATTCGCACGGTTGCTCGGATGACCATTGTTACTGTTACAACAAGTTTTTGTTAATGCAGTGTGCTGTTGCAATTATCACAACATGCTACTTGCTATTAGGTCGGCTCAGTTTAGCATACAGCTAGCTTTGATACCTCCCTCATTAGCTTTAGTTTCTTTTAGGCTTAGGGCTAGGTATAAATGTGAGTAGATGGGATATTATTAGAAATGAAGTGTTTATGGGTATGAATTTAGAGAATCATGGGACGGTTATGCGTATAACCTATACTTTATTAATTCTTGGAAATAAGTTTTAGAAAAATGGATTTTCTTGCTTTTCGAATATCGTGAATTACTATTTTGTTAGATTAAGGGTTGGATTTCTCAATCTATCCTTGAAATCATTTGCAAGGGATTCCACTTACTTGATAAAGGGATCCTATTTACTTGATAAAGAGGTTCAAATAGGGTTTGAATTTTTTATGGGCTAAGATGCACTGAGTACATTAGGGGGTGATGAGTTGTCCAACTTCTGAGTCGATGAAACGCCACTTTAGAGTTGATGAGTTATGTGTATTTTTATTGTCTTGACAAGGGCAACTGCATCCCCTTGACATGTTAACCTCCAACTAGATGAATACCGCTTTACTTAGGGATAGAAAGTTTTAACGACGTTATTTACTTGGTGTTAGTCTATTGCTCAAAATAGGTTACGAAAGAAAATGTTCATTTAAATTTGGTTTTCATTATTTGTTATACTCTTATTCAAGCTTTTAGAATAGTCGTGATTCCTTCACAACTTTGTCTTTGGCCTCTGAACTTATTTAGTTGTAGTTTCAATAGTTATACATATAAAGCATGTATTTATGTGTATATAAACCGCAATGTCTAGTTTTAGGGAGCTGGGAAACCCTACTTTCCATTTTTTAGAAGTTGAAAACTCTCCACTGAGCGACCTGATTGCTCACACCCCTTTTCTTTCCCTTTTCCAGGTACTAAAGACAGGTATGGTAAGTCAAGTGTGCGGAGAACTATTTAGGTGTTCCTGATACCTTGCTTTATTTTTGAGTTTTTCATGCATTTGCAATATAGAAATACTAGTGAAAAGCGGTAAACCTATGGCGTCACATAGGTTGTGTGTATGGTAATGTAAATATTATAATATGAGTGTTGTTGTAGACCAACTTGGGTAAAGTTTGTTATAGACCAACTTGTGTAAAGTTTATGTAATGTAATATAATTTGCAGACCTAGGGTTAGGGACGTTAACATTTTTTTTAGAATCCTAGAGTGAAAAAATAGTGTTTCGCCTAAAAACTGACTACTTCCTAGGCTTAAAGTCTTGCGTTAGGTCCCTGCAGTGATAAAAACATACATGATATATCCATAAGCTCAACGACTGCACGACGGAGACCAGTACTCTGTGGGCCACATGCTCAAAGTATCTCAAGTAATAAAGTTCAATAATAAAGAAGAAAATAAAATATACAATTTAATGGATGACATATCAGGAGCACGGGGGTTTACATCCCAAAAATAACTAAATTCAACTAAAGCAAGCAACTTACTATTTTGATGGTTAGCCTACATGGCCATTCAAAGCGACTACTATTCAATATGCAATACATAAAACAAAGTAC
The DNA here is from genome assembly GCA_029747015.1 of Carnegiea gigantea. Classification (NCBI taxonomy): domain Eukaryota; kingdom Viridiplantae; phylum Streptophyta; class Magnoliopsida; order Caryophyllales; family Cactaceae; genus Carnegiea; species Carnegiea gigantea. The sequence goes on from JAKOGI010001245.1 coordinate 240,546, forward strand.
TTTATTTACGTATATTTAGAGATCTTGGGATATACCGTGTTATTGCATTTAACTCCTGAATCTACGTACACATCCACATAGTTCCTGTTTCCCAAGTGAAAGGAAGATTATATCTTGACTCTCATGAACTGACTTCTATTTGTCATTTAAGAACATGGGGAAAAGGGAAAATATAGAGTAGACAAGCTACCATACGCTCAATGAATGATCCTCAACCCCAAGAAAAAACAAAACAGCTGCGCGTAACACTTTTAAGCAGTAGTGACACACGTTTTCATATTTAATATCACATAATTATCACATAAGAGTTCCCATATTCATTATTAGCTCAATAACCTTCAAGATTAAAAAGGTGTTCCTAATCTCCTTCAATTTGTGCATAATAGTTCTCAACTGGCCTAAGCTATGTCTCTTTTAGCTTAGTAGTGACGATCGCTTACTTAACATCATATAGCAGGCATACGAGACTAAAAAGCAAACTACTCGCACACAAATTCAGGTATGGAGAATAGTAGAGCACTTAGTTCACACATAATCACCTATCATCAAGGAGTTCAATTCAAATCACTATGTGGGATTCTTTTCAGTAAGAGATTGGAATCAACGCACAGAGGCAAGGGCCATTACTGAAACTGAAGTAAGCATTTATAAAATAATCGTCATTTACTCGAAAATCATTTGGAACTCAATAAAAGCTCTTTTCAAGATTACATGCACTTTTATACATATTTACGCTAGCATAGTCCTCGAATGAGAGGCTTTCGTCACATTACAGGTACAAAATCAATTCGAGGGACATTGGATTCTCATATTCTTGCACATAGGGGAGATCTACGCTTTCATTTTATATTATCCTTGGGGATTCTTATAATCAGTAGACCATTATCCTTGTTAGGGTCTTTTAGGGCTCCCACTTTTGGGTTTACTCCCTAGGAATTAGGGTTCCTGCATAGCGGGTCTACTCCCTCAATATTCATCCAAACATTTAGCACCATTCTCCTAGCCTAAAACATTTTAGATGCATCTTACCTTAGATACACTTGCATCAAAGTCTTCATTGTATCACAAACGATGGCATTTTCATTCTCAAGAGTGCTAAAAAGCCTCAATGAATTCAAGTTGACTTTTTCAAAGCATAAAACCACTCATTTTGGCAAAGTATGCTTACAAACAAGTTAACAACCATATGACCCTTCACTTATCAAGGAATGTGACATTAAAACTTGTTTTAAAGCCACTAATTTACAACTTACACATGCTTAAATTTGCTTAAAAGTACTTAGTAGTTTGATTTCACAATTCAAGCAATTGATCTCATTTTGATAAGTTCGTATTCATAATGTATGAATAATTCAAGTAGATAAACATTACTAAAACTTCTCAGCAAAATGAGCTTTTGGTTAAATGAAGAATTAAAGCCACCTTAATTGTAAAGCACATCCTCGTTACAATTACACATATAAGGAAACTTACATTTAGAACGCTTATCAGGAGGGTTCTAAATGCTTCATTTTAAGAACTGATTGTTATTCGTCTCTTTTGAAATTAGGCTTATATGTCTAAAAGAGAAAGAAGGATTTGGCCCTTAATGTTTCCCCATGTTCGGACTTTACTCATTTGAAACTCAAGCATTTAAACCTCAACGCTTCAAAATAAAGTCATAAATTTCACTTCGAATATTGTGTTAGCCACAGACTATTCCACAACTTCACACATTAGACATAACAATCAATTACGCAACCATTCAAGGTTAGAAATCCACCGGAGTAGGGTCAGGCTCAAGTTCGAGCCTCTTATAACAAACATCTATCAAGAGTGAAAATGAGACAACAATGAGTCTAATTCAGGTTCAGTTTGAGTTCAGTTCAATTCAAGTTGATTTAGGTTCAACAAATAATAATTAGCACCACACAATACATTCAAATTGAACTCCTAAAATCCCGAACTCTCTTATCACAGCACATCCACAAAGTGACCTCAAAATCATCTTAATTTCAACCCAATCATTCCAATTAGCTCAAACAGCCCAACTATTACCATTATTTCACTTATTCAAATTTGAACACCACATGCAACTTGATTATTAAGCGAAATGGTGAAAAAAACTTTGCAAATTAGTAATAGTTTAAAAATCAAGAACCACCCACCTCGATTCCAAGCTAAAGGAACCGTTTATGGGCTGGTTTAGGCGAATTCGGAGCCATGTTCGACCCTTCTTTTCTCCCTCGACATTGTTGTCCCGACCTTCTGCCTGCCCGCGCTACTACTATTGCTGCTTTCTCTCACTTTCTCGACCTTCGAGCCAAACGCCAATAGCGGTGGTGGTGGCTGAGGGTTCCAAACCCTAACCCTAAACTCCCATCTCGTATACTTATTCTCGGGCAACCGAGGTGCCACATACTGGTGGCCGGTGTTGAGCCTCACCACTGACTCTCCTCTCACTTTCCTCGCTCAATCTCTCTCTCTTTCTCTCTCATCTGTCCGGCTTAGGGGTCACGCGAACTGGGTAGCAGGCATGACCAACACCCTGTCGCCATTGTGCTGCCACCGCTTCCTCCTCTCGCTTTTTCCCTCTGTCTCTTTAGGGCTTGCGGTGGGGGGTTCGTCGAATGCCTGGCAGCAACCCCGTCCTTCGTGCTTCCCTTGTGAAACTAGGCACTTTTGCCCCTTTTTATTGCTTTTTCTTTTATTTTTTTAGTTTTGGTTGTTTAGTCCCACCTATTAAACCGAGTTCAGTCCTAAATTATCTGATCTCACTTAATCGCGACCCTAAACATCCTCACACAACTTGCTAGTTTCGCGTAATTATGCCTCGGCTTAATTTTTAACGAACTCACTAATTACACTTAATTGCTTACCAAATCAAGAAAATTAATAAAATTTCTCCGTATAAATATTACACCTAATTAGTACGCAAACAAATAGTCTAACATGGCCAATTACATAGATGTAACAGCCCACGACCACCCGCCATCGAGGTATTGTCCGCTTTGGGCAGGCGGGACGCTACCACCATCCCTGCCCTCACGGTTTTGTCCTCAAAAGGCGCCTCGATGGGTTGAGGTTTCCCCACGCTTATAAGGCGTGGTTCGTTCTCCTCAACTCCCGATGTGGGATACCTTCATCCACCCCCCCTCTCAGGGGCCCAGCGTCCTCGCTGGCACATCGGGTCGGGTCCATGGCTCTGATACCATTGTAACAGCCCACGACCACCCGCCATCGAGGTATTGTCCGCTTTGGGCAGGCGGGACGCTACCACCATCTCTGCCCTCACGGTTTTATCCTCAAAAGGCGCCTCGATGGGTTGAGGTTTCCCCACGCTTATAAGGCGTGGTTCGTTCTCCTCAACTCCCGATGTGGGATGCCTTCATCCAATGAATGTAACACCCACAGCCCCCAGGCCAGAAGCGTTACGCTTTCCTAACTTCTTACTTAATTCCTGGGACGAAACAGGCAGAATTTTCCCTAAAAACTGACCGTTTCCAGGCTAAAAGCCTCACAATAAGTCCCTGTAAGTCAACGGAAGCGCAAAACATTTAAAACATAGCTCAACGGCCACACGCCGGAGTTCATAACTCAACGAGCCACTCACTCGGAGTACACCAAATAGATTGACTCATGAATAAAGAAGAAATGGAAGATACAACTCAACGGTTAACAAAACCGGAGAATTAAGATTTACATCTCAAAACATAGCTAAATTAAACCAAGAAGACATCTAACTAACTTGATGGTTGGCTCAGACGGCCATACAGAGCGACCTTTTATACCATATGCATTACATGAACTAGAATAATTGTTTACAGACTTTTATAAACTAAGAATACATTAGATGACTTCATTAAACACATAGGATCCCTTCAAATGAGCACGTACGACGCCTTGTAAGCAACAATAGGTTCCTTCTGGACTTATCTGACTCAACTTCTTCCTGTCAGAAGGAAAACCTGGGGAAAAGGGGGAAAGAGTAGTGGGATGAGCAACCACACGCTCAGTGAGTGTCCCCCAACCCCCTTAAAACCAAAATCGTTGCAGGCAATACTATCTTTACTAGTCACATATCACGTTTTCGTACTTTACTATTATAATAGATGTTCATAGAACCTTCATGGAAGGATCACTAAACATAACTTCACTTAAGCACTTAAACACGTTTTCAGGATTCTAAATGTTCAAACGTCTTTACTAACAGGCAGATGAACACTTAGATAGGCGACGAGGCTAAGCATAGAAATCTTTCTTTTTCATAATATAACTTCTTAGCGTTCCAGTTTAAACTACGCATGAAACCTCAATCACATGATGTGTATATAAGGTTATCCCTTTTCATAAATACACTTTTCTTGATATTTCATTCATATAATATACAGATCACACACATAAACACATATCAAGCATTTAAGTATCTTAAAACATCATATTAAGCTATATGACACCCTCGCATGCTATTCACATATCAACGTTCATTCGTTTAGGAAGAGACGCCTTCATTCATGGAATTTTTAACGTGCTATAACTTTCCTTCTCATCTCATACACTTTAAATCAGACAGACTTGCTATGGATAAGAATGATGCCACACAAGATTAGAATCCACGTTCAACCATGCTTAAGAATCGTTCATAAAGCATTCATTGAAAGCTTTCTTTTAATACATGGGCTAAGAATCCATATTCAAACATGCTTGTGGATCATTTTATAACTCATTCATTAAAAACTTTCTTTCTTTCGTAGAAAACGTTTTCTTAGTCTTCAAAGGAAGTTTCATTTCGTTTGGTCGTATAACGACCCTTATAAGCTTTCCATACATCATTCCATATAGCCTTTTGGGCTCATAAAAAGAACTTCCTTTCCTTTTTAATCGTTTAAAAATGGCAAAGAGCCAATTGCTTTTCTTAACTTAGTACAAAAGTACTTCTGGCATAAGATCATTACAGGGTGCTGATTGGGTGAGAACTATTCTCGACCCCATAGTGAGACCTAACGCTCACGCTTAAGCTCTTACTCCCGGGATGGCTACATATAACATATCGGACCATTACATTAGCCCTCGTCAGGGCCTCTAGGGTTTATCCGGACTTATCCCCTAGGTTAACATTACATCATATCATATTGTCCGCAGCACATTATCTTAGCCACTTAAAGCGTATCGGCCGTAACGGCTAGTAATTTTGTCGTATCTTTTGGTAAAATCATTTGTCATGCAACTCACGCCTTTGTAAAATTCTTTAGGATTCCCCCGTTCAAGCAGGTTTACTCCCAAAACTGTATCCGTTTACTTTAAAATATGCTATCATGGACTAATATTTGTGGCTACTATTATTTCAAAACATGAAATTCTTCTTTGGAAATCTCACCCTTATGCACATAATGCAACTTGAGCAAATAGAAGGGAAAGAGGTTCACATATATCACATTTAAACACTTCATAATTAATTCATCACATCGAGCCACACATGGCCTCGCAATCCACACGATTGCGGTCATTTCACAACCCAGTCTCCCTCCTCACTTGCACCGTACCACAAGACCTCGAACGCTCATAATTCTTTCCTCAAACCATCCAACTACCAACTCGTTTCATTGATTTATTAATACAACATATTATCATACTAATTTATGAAAAGGTAAGATTTAGGTACTTACCTGGGCAAGCAGCACCACTTGGCAGTGCGTTACAGCAAGCATACGTATGCATATATATATATACCATCACGTACACATATAAAACTATAGAACTTTACTTGGGAATTCATACATGATAAGGCTCCAAGCATTTATAAATTTACTTCAGAGTTAGTAGGCCTTTATGGGATAGTTAAGCATATAGGCGATCATAGACTGATTAAACATTTATATACATAAACTTTAAACACGTACGATGCACTTCGAAGTTCATACTCGATCATGGAACGACCAAACATTCATAAACGTTGGCTTTAAAGACATAAGATGCACTTTGAAGTCCACACAATCATGGAATGACCAAACATTCATAAACGTTGGTTTCGAAGTTACAAAACAAGTCCAATTGAGCTATTTCATCATAATACGATTCTAAACGTTCACTATCTACATCGAAATTACTATTCGAATCGAAATAAACCACTTAAACATAATACGACTTTAGGCATTAAGTTATTATGTCTAAGTTACTACTCAGGTATAGACTAACTAAATACTCAAGTATCGATTCCAACCATACTCATCTCTTTTCGAAGCTATTAATCAAGTATGAATCGTTTAAGGGTACTTATGTCGATTCAAAGCATTCATAATTCATTTTGTGCTAAACTTTTAGGCATGAACTAGCTAAATTCACTTGAATTGATTCTAAACACGTTAAACTAACTTCGTTTTTAATCCTTTTTCATGCATCAACTAATTAACTTGAATCGATGCTAAACACGTTAAATTAACTTCGAATTAACAACTCAGGTATGATTTACGATTATTGATTCGAATTGAAGCTAAACGCACATAATTCACGTTAATTTACAATTTCAGGCATCCATTAACTACATGCATTCGAATTAATGCTAAACACGTATAATTCATTTCGAATTACAATCTCAGGCATTAATTAACTAAATTGATTCAAATCGAAGCTAAACATATCTAATTCACTTCGAATTAAAACCTCAGGCATAAATTAACTAAATTGATTCGATTCGAAGCTAAAGGTATTTGATTCATTTCGATGTAAAATCTCAAACATTCAATGGTCACAGGCATTCGAATTAACGCTAAAGGCATGTAATTCACTTCGAATTATAAACTCAGGCTTCCGATAGCTACATACATTCGAATTAACGCTAAACATGTATAATTAACTTCGAATTATAAATTCAGGCATTCAATGGTTACATACATTCGAATTAACGCCAAACATGTATAATTAACTTCGAATTATAAACCTCAAGCAGCACATTCTAAATTAGGCTATGCTAGTCTAACATGCAACATCGATTCCACTAAAACGTTTGCGAAATTAGTACTAATTTAGGAGGCGAGGAACACCCACCTCGATACCACGCTAGAAACATGCGATTTAGCTTGAATTGAGGCCAAAAATCGAACACCAACTCCCTGCCCTTCGCGCGTGACTCAACCAGTCCAAACCCACAAACCCTAACTCGCGATTTCTGAGAATTTTAGGCACAATTTAGAAGAATTTAGGGTGAGGATCGAATTTATAGAAGGAGAAGAGGTTCGAATTCACCTCGCATGCCCTAAAACGGACGGATGTCCGGCCGAGCTCGTGTCAATTCGCCCCTGTCTGCGGCCGGTTCTAGCCCAGCCACGCGTGAGGTGGTTCGCCGGCCTTGGCTGCGACGGTCGCCGGCGTGGTCGCGGCTCCTCGAGCCCCCCTCCGCCCCTTCTCACTCTCGCTCCAACTCTCTCTCTCTCTCTCTCTCTCTCTCTGCCGCGGTGTCACGAGGGTTGGCCGGCGGCCGACCTGCCGGTGCGCCGCCGTCGACCTCGGCCCCGACTCGCCGTCCGGTGGCCCTCCTCTCTCTCTGCCGTGGGGTTGTGGTCGGGGTGGGGGTGCCGTGAAGAGCCTCAAGACCCCCCCTTCGCGTTCCTCTGCCAGTGAAAGAAGGGGCTTCGGCCCCTTATGTTCTTTTTTTTTTTTTTTTTTTTTGGTTGATTCGGTTAATAACTCAATCAACTAAAACCGCTAGTCCAATCTCAAATGTCTTGTTCTAAACTCAAAACGATGCATAACCCTTCATCAATTATTCGAATCCAACTACGTCGAAGTTCGATTTAATAAGTCTCGAAACTAATTCTAAGGTTGAAAACCTAATCGTTTTCAGGAAACGACTAAATAAATCGAATATCGACTAAATTAAACTATCGATATCACTTAAAGGCATAAATGGCACGAATTGATTTTGAAATCAATAATAGCAATAATAATCTCGTCTTTAATGAAATTATAGTTCTCAAAAGCACATTGATAATAATTTAACTCATACAGTTACTAAAAATACGAATTTAAAACGTAAAAAGGAAATTAGTCGGAAAACGAAACTGCGGGGTCTTACACTCTTCCCCCTTAAAAGAATTTCGTCCCCGAAATTCTAAATCTAAATTCGGTCTTTCCTAGAATGCACGTACATAACTAAGATCTATGCGGTAAGTTTTCAAAAGGTTTCATTTTGCAGACTCTACATCTTTCAAATCGAAAGAAAATGGCTTATGGTATCCAGCTTCCTCATCGCCAATCTCTTCAGGCGTCTACTCGCTCTATTTTGGCGCCGAGGGCAAATCGCATTGAAGTGAGGCAAATGAGTTGGCGTGGAAAACCATAGTGAGTTTGTTTCGAAAATGAAATATAGATTTTTGATATTCTAGACTCAGTTTGCATGGCAGGCAACAACTGTACGCATATGCATCTACAAGTGAGTATCTAAAGTTGTGGCAACCGGGACGATGAGATCGCAAGGTTATATATGGTAGTCTCATCCCAAAACATGAATTCAGTCACTTGTGGAATCACGATGATCATCAAGGAAACTTTTACAGCACATTGGGAATAATAAGAGAGTCACGTAGCACCACATAGCATTACTCGAGCACAATAGTATCACATGGCATCAACATTTCAGCATTCTCAAGTTTACGAATTGGAGATAACATGCAACCTACTAACATACATTCAGCAAGCAATTTACAAAATGAAAACATACATGATTGACATGATCCCGAGTATTCTACCACACTACTTTCTTAAACATAAGGTATATATATATATGTCCATGAACGTTATTCAAGTAAATGCAGCTCTATCTTCATTTAGTCATGCATTACATACATCGAGTTCGACTAATCCAACTATAATGCGAGAACCCAGCATTGATGAGCTGTGAATGATGATTCCAGAGTCATGGTACGAAACTAGCCACACATATCAAGTCGTTCTAACTAATACAGCCACAGGTTCAATTAAACTCAAGCCAAGCAATTACAAAAACTCACTTTGTTGGCATTTGATCACAAACAAGTCGATGGTTCCATACAACGATCCTATCTATATATATTCTTATCGTCTTACACAGCACATGACATCATAACAAATCTTTAAGGCATGTGGACCCATATGTTGTCACATAGAACACCTAGGCACGTGGGTATGCGTGCAATCCTCCTTTGCAGTCTATGGTCAACGGCATGCTCTAAACCCCATCCAATTTAGGAAAGATTGGTGTTGAGCGGCTAGAATTGTGTGGGTATGGTTGACGTCAATGGCCTCATAGGCTCACGTTGAGGTCTTACGAGGTACATCTATCTTATAGGCGATCGTAGGAGTCTTATTGTAGGTCGCTAGCCTTAGGAGGGATCGTCTACGATGCACAATTCCAAAGTCTGCTAGGTTCTTTCTCCCTTGAGCTTTCTAGGTATATCAGGGTTCGTTCGGGCCCAAACATCTCACCCCATTCATGAATAGTAATTCGTACGATAGGAAGCAAGTAATGCACGATTTAGGCAACAATTACAAAGAAGGAGAACGGTAGGTACACTTTTACGCAATGTACCATCAGCACATAAATTTTCACACATGCATACGAAAATATCCTTTAATTTCACTCAGGCAAATCAAAAGTCACATCAGCAATGTACCATTTAGTAGGATTATTAATCATGGCAGCCAATTTCCAATCATTCCTTTTTCCAGCTCAATACGAAGGATTCTATCAACATACACGTCTACCACATATGCATTTACGAGCAACATTTGATAAACATAAGGGCGCATATTAGTGAATCTAACTACCTCATCATCACTAACGAAAAGCTAATTCTTCGGTGTAAGAAAAACTTGGCTCGATAATCAAAACGACATTAACATCTCAAAATCTTGAGTTTTAAAGGATAAAAAAATAGCTTATCTATTTCGAATTTCTTTGTTTTCAATAAAAGGACGGTTAACTGCTTCTAGCTCCCTCTCTACCAACCTTTGAGTACATCTGCTCACTCCATTATGGGGCTCGAGGAGCAAATCGTACTTCAGGGGCAAAGACGAGCTTAAAGAAAGATTTTTCAATCATTCGAGTTTAAAACGACGTGCTTGAACTATTGATCATCTTATCAGAACGCACGAAGAAAACATTTGTCATTCAAAACATCACCTAGCTCACACAAGAATACGGAAGTGAATTGGGTTCACGTCTTAACACACAGCTCACATTTTAATCGATCGGTTTACCCGGATCGCATAAAAGTCAATCAATGAAATCAATTAACACATTAGGAACATATTGCACCAATGAAGTACTCACAACGTCACTTGAAGGCGTGGGGAGAGCTATTTGACTCCTACACTAACGCATAACTCACCGCTTTTACTCAATCGACCTTCTCGAGCCATACGTAAGTCGCAAATGGCCATACTATAGGGCACACGTGCACACAGAGTAGGCATACGTCATATAATCACAAAGTGTTCCTAGGTGACTATATGAAATGCAAGACTTAGGTCGCGGCCTATGGTCGCAGGACCTTTGCTCTGATACCATCAATGTAACACCCCCAGCCCCTAGGCCAGAAGCGTTACGCTTTCCTAACTTCTTACTTAATTCCTGGGACGAAACGGACAGAATTTCCCCTAAAAACTGACCGTTTCCAGGCTAAAAGCCTTACAATAAGTCCCTGTAAATCAACGGAAGCGCAAAACATTTAAAACATAGCTCAACGGCCACACGCCGGAGTTCATAACTCAACGAGCCACTCGCTCGGAGTACACCAAATAGATTGACTCATGAATAAAGAAGAAATGGAAGATACAACTCAATGGTTAACAAAACCGGAGAATTAAGATTTACATCTCAAAACATAGCTAAATTAAACCAAGAAGACATCTAACTAACTTGATGGTTGGCTCAGACGGCCATACAGAGCGACCTTTTATACCATATGCATTACATGAACTAGAATAATTGTTTACAGACCTTTATAAACTAAGAATACATTAGATGACTTCATTAAACACATAGGATCCCTTCAAATGAGCACGTACGACGCCTTATAAGCAACAATAGATTCCTTCTGGACTTATCTGACTCAACTTCTTCCTGTCAGAAGGAAAACCTGGGGAAAAGGGGGAAAGAGTAGTGGGATGAGCAACCACACGCTCAGTGAGTGTCCCCCAACCCCCTTAAAACCAAAACCGTTGCAGGCAATACTATCTTTACTAGTCACATATCACGTTTTCGTACTTTACTATTATAATAGATGTTCATAGAACCTTCATGGGAGGATCACTAAACATAACTTCACTTAAGCACTTAAACACGTTTCCAGGATTCTAAATGTTCAAACGTCTTTACTAACAGGCAGATGAACACTTAGATAGGCGACGAGGCTAAGCATAGAAATCTTTCTTTTTCATAATATAACTTCTTAGCGTTCCAGTTTAAACTACGCATGAAACCTCAATCACATGATGTGTATATAAGGTTATCCCTTTTCATAAATACACTTTTCTTGATATTTCATTCATATAATATACAGATCACACACATAAACACATATCAAGCATTTAAGTATCTTAAAACATCATATTAAGCTATATGACACCCTCGCATGCTATTCACATATCAACGTTCATTCGTTTAGGAAGAGACGCCTTCATTCATGGAATTTTTAACGTGCTATAACTTTCCTTCTCATCTCATACACTTTAAATCAGACAGACTTGCTATGGATAAGAATGATGCCACACAAGATTAGAATCCACGTTCAACCATGCTTAAGAATCGTTCATAAAGCATTCATTGAAAGCTTTCTTTTAATACATGGGCTAAGAATCCATATTCAAACATGCTTGTGGATCATTTTATAACTCATTCATTAAAAACTTTCTTTCTTTCGTAGAAAACGTTTTCTTAGTCTTCAAAGGAAGTTTCATTTCGTTTGGTCGTATAACGACCCTTATAAGCTTTCCATACATCATTCCATATAGCCTTTTGGGCTCATAAAAAGAACTTCCTTTCCTTTGTAATCGTTTAAAAATGGCAAAGAGCCAATTGCTTTTCTTAACTTAGTACGAAAGTACTTCTGGCATAAGATCATTACAGGGTGCTGATTGGGTGAGAACTATTCTCGACCCCATAGTGAGACCTAACGCTCACGCTTAAGCTCTTACTCCCGGGATGGCTACATATAACATATCGGACCATTACATTAGCCCTCGTCAGGGCCTCTAGGGTTTATCCGGACTTATCCCCTAGGTTAACATTACATCATATCATATTGTCCGCAGCACATTATCTTAGCCACTTAAAGCGTATCGGCCGTAACGGCTAGGAATTTTGTCGTATCTTTTGGTAAAATCATTTGTCATGCAACTCACGCCTTTGTAAAATTCTTTAGGATTCCCCCGTTCAAGCAGGTTCACTCCCAAAACTGTATCCGTTTACTTTAAAATATGCCATCATGCACTAATATTTGTGGCTACTATTATTTCAAAACATGAAATTCTTCTTTGGAAATCTCACCCTTATGCACATAATGCAACTTGAGCAAATAGAAGGGAAAGAGGTTCACATATATCACATTCAAACACTTCATAATTAATTCATCACATCGAGCCACACATGGCCTCGCAATCCACACGATTGCGGTCATTTCACAACCCAGTCTCCCTCCTCACTTGCACCGTACCACAAGACCTCGAACGCTCATAATTCTTTCCTCAAACCATCCAACTACCAACTCGTTTCATTGATTTATTAATACAACATATTATCATACTAATTTATGAAAAGGTAAGATTTAGGTACTTACCTGGGCAAGCAGCACCACTTGGCAGTGCGTTACAGCAAGCATACGTATGCATATATATATATATATACCATCACGTACACATATAAAACTATAGAACTTTACTTGGGAATTTATACATGATAAGGCTCCAAGCATTTATAAATTTACTTCAGAGTTAGTAGGCCTTTATGGGATAGTTAAGCATATAGGCGATCATAGACTGATTAAACATTTATATACATAAACTTTAAACACGTACGATGCACTTCGAAGTTCATACTCGATCATGGAACGACCAAACATTCATAAACGTTGGCTTTAAAGACATAAGATGCACTTTGAAGTCCACACAATCATGGAATGACCAAACATTGATAATTGTTGGTTTCGAAGTTACAAAACAAGTCCAATTGAGCTATTTCATCATAATACGATTCTAAACGTTCACTATCTACATCGAAATTACTATTCGAATCGAAATAAACCACTTAAACATAATACGACTTTAGTCATTCAGTTATTATGTCTAAGTTACTACTCAGGTATAGACTAACTAAATACTCAAGTATCGATTCCAACCATACTCATCTCTTTTCGAAGCTATTAATCAAGTATGAATCGTTTAAGTGTACTTATGTCGATTCAAAGCATTCATAATTCATTTTGTGCTAAACTTTTAGGCATGAACTAGCTAAATTCACTTGAATTGATTCTAAACACGTTAAACTAACTTCGTTTTTAATCTTTTTTCATGCATCAACTAATTAACTTGAATCGATGCTAAACACGTTAAATTAACTTCGAATTAACAACTCAGGTATGATTTACGATTATTGATTCGAATTGAAGCTAAACGCACATAATTCACGTTAATTTACAATTTCAGGCATCCATTAACTACATGCATTCGAATTAATGCTAAACACGTATAATTCATTTCGAATTACAATCTCAGCATTAATTAACTAAATTGATTCGAATCAAAGCTAAACATATCTAATTCACTTCGAATTAAAACCTCAGGCATAAATTAACTAAATTGATTCGATTCGAAGCTAAAGGTATTTGATTCATTTCGATGTAAAATCTAAAACATTCAATGGTCACAGGCATTCGAATTAACGCTAAAGGCATGTAATTCACTTCGAATTATAAACTCAGGCTTCCGATAGCTACATACATTCGAATTAACGCTAAACATGTATAATTAACTTCGAATTATAAATTCAGGCATTCAATGGTTACATACATTCGAATTAATGCCAAACATGTACAATTAACTTCGAATTAATAAACCTCAAGCAGCACATTCTAAATTAGGCTATGCTAGTCTAACATGCAACATCGATTCCACTAAAACGTTTGCGAAATTAGTACTAATTTAGGAGGCGAGGAACACCCACCTCGATACCACGCTAGAAACATGCGATTTAGCTTGAATTGAGGCCAAAAATCGAACACCAACTCCCTGCCCTTCGCGCGTGACTCAACCAGTCCAAACCCACAAACCCTAACTCGCGATTTCTGAGAATTTTAGGCACAATTTAGAAGAATTTAGGGTGAGGATCGAATTTATAGAAGGAGAAGAGGTTCGAATTCACCTCGCATGCCCTAAAACGGACGGATGTCCGGCCGAGCTCGTGTCAATTCGCCCCTGTCTGCGGCCGGTTCTAGCCCAGCCACGCGTGAGGTGGTTCGCCGGCCTTGGCTGCGACGGTCGCCGGCGTGGTCGCGGCTCCTCGAGCCCCCCTCCGCCCCTTCTCACTCTCGCTCCAACTCTCTCTCTCTCTCTCTCTCTCTCTCTCTGCCGCGGTGTCACGAGGGTTGGCCGGCGGCCGACCTGCCGGTGCGCCGCCGTCGACCTCGGCCCCGACTCGCCGTCCGGTGGCCCTCCTCTCTCTCTGCTGTGGGGTTGTGGTCGGGGTGGGGGTGCCGTGAAGAGCCTCAAGACCCCCCCTTCGCGTTCCTCTGCCCGTGAAAGAAGGGGCTTCGGCCCCTTATGTTCTTTTTTTTTTTTTTTGGTTGATTCGGTTAATAACTCAATCAACTAAAACCGCTAGTCCAATCTCAAATGTCTTGTTCTAAACTCAAAACGATGCATAACCCTTCATCAATTATTCGAATCCAACTACGTCGAAGTTTGATTTAATAAGTCTCGAAACTAATTCTAAGGTTGAAAACCTAATCGTTTTCAGGAAACGACTAAATAAATCGAATATCGACTAAATTAAACTATCGATATCACTTAAAGGCATAAATGGCACGAATTGATTTTGAAATCAATAATAGCAATAATAATCTCGTCTTTAATGAAATTATAGTTCTCAAAAGCACATTGATAATAATTTAACTCATACAGTTACTAAAAATATGAATTTAAAACGTAAAAAGGAAATTAGTTAGCTTAACGGAAAACGAAACTGCGGGGTCTTACAATAGATCACAGATAATGAAACATTAATTTAAACATTTAGCACCGGATTAAGGACCCCGGCTATTCCATTCTCCCACTTAAAAGAATTTCATCCTCAAAATTCTAGGATCTACAGTTAAATCATTCACAACATGCACGTACACATGGCACGATCTACACAACTCTTAATAGAATCCAAAATCTTGTTTCACAATTAATTGTGTCTTTTAAATCAGAAAAGAGGTTTATGGTATCCAGTCTCTTCCTCGTCAAGTATCTTCAGGCATCTACTCACTCTACTTAGGCACCAAGGGTAACGCATGGAAGAGAGACAAATGAATTGGCGTCGAAAACCATATTAAGCTTATTTCAAAATAAACATAGACCTTCAATTACATAAACACTTTTTACATCATGGACAATAACTCTATGTATATGCATCGCGATGAATCGGTATCTAAAGATATTGCAACTAAGCCATAATAAATCAAGGTCATATATGAGCAGCCAATTGCCCCAAGTTCATTCTAAAGCATGACTCTTAGGAAGTCAGTTAACGTCGAAGCTTCTACAGCACACAGAGTAATAAATGCATCACATAGCATCACATAACAGCACCTTAGTACAATGACATCACATAGAATCTACAACTCAACACTCTCCCACCCAAGAATTATAGCAACACGAATTAGTCTAACATGTATATAGCAAGGACTTCTAGGAGGATAACATATGCAACTCAAGTTGTCACGCAGGGGCAGAACTTGGTGAGGCTATATAACAAGAATGTGGGTCTATACGAAGTAAAAGTTTAGTATAGGCCTAGACGTCGGCTGCTCAGGAGAGGCAAGAAAATTGATTTCTTGGTTGGAATTGGTTAATCTACCTGCCTAACAACACCTTAATATAGGTTAACTACCATTCTATAAGAATCTAATTGCCAAGGTAAAGTGGTTCCTTACATGCATTATCACTAAGAGGCTTGTAGTTTTCATAGGGACGGAAGTCCGCTAAGTAGTCAATTATGGCTCCTACGTATACAGCTCGACAATTGCATTTACCAAAGCTGGAGATGTCTAGCCTGAATACATAGTTAAAAAGACAAGTAGACAAGGTAGTCACAAGAGCTTTGCTGGTGGAAAGACCTATCCTAGGGTCTCCGTTTAGAGCTGGTCACTTCTAAGTCGTAGAATAATATAAATGCATGGGTATGTTCATGGATTTATCTCTAGGTCCCTTTGCACCTTTATTAGATTATCACAAGTTATAAGGTAGTACAACCAAGCCACACTAGGGTATACATTTTGGTTAATTACTTTAGCAACCACGCATCACAACTTGGTGAAGGAATATGACATAGACCCAGTACGACCCTCGGTACAACCAACACATTGTCGGAATCCCTGCGGTGCTCATGAGCAAGTATATACACAGGTAGAAGTAACTCGAGAATTGGTAGTGGTAACATGAAAAATAGTATCATGCCTAGCAACAGGACGACTAGACGGGAGGGAAGGCCAAACATAATAACCAAGCTATAATAAGATAGCATTGGCAATAAAAAGCACGATGGTTAGCAAAGCACCACCTAAGGCTCCCCATGAAATTTACTATGTATTTTATAAATCTCATCGCACAAAACACGGTGTCAAGTAGCTCAATTATGTCTACTAGTGCACTCGATCGAATCATGTCAACGATTATTTTTAATGCACCCATTCCTAACCCTTAAAGTCATGTATCATGGTTACAGGAGCATGCTACATGGTCAAGCATGGATTGCACAAAAGGAAATAAATGTGAAGGTAAATGCCTAAGGCCACCACATCATGCATTAAGTGCATATGTGTATAGTTACCAAAACTATAACATGAGATAATAGAACTCATGGAGTGCAAGTAATGATTCAAAGAGCATACAAGCAATGGCTTACATAGGCTAAATCATCTAAGTAATTTAGCCATTTGCCTCACTAAATTCAAGATAAGCAACTCCAATGAAGTGTATTTACTATACTATTCATTCACAAAACACATAACTAATCATCCATGATGAACTTAAGTAACCATATAAGCTTTTGTGGGCTTTAGATTGTATTTAATGCTATGGTTATGCTTTAAAACATTTAGGGGTTGCTAGTAGTGTCCTACGAAAGGACATCTAAGTGAGTTTACATGAGTGCAACACTCATCGGCAACCTAGGGTCGAAGGTAGGCTTTAAGGTTTGTTTAAAGTTATTGGAAGCTAGTAATTGATCAGCTAACAAGGGTTTAAGGGTAAGAACAGTGGTATTAATAGCCTTTCGTATATACGTTGAGGACTTATGTCACTTGGTCTCATAGGTAATTGTATGGATCTTAGGATCTCATAGTAAGAAGGGAAGGTTCAATCCCCCACCCTACAGAGAATATAGGCTTCATCACTTGGTGTTAATACTTAAAAAGTGGCAAAAGGGTATGAATCATTTCCCCATGAGGGAACGAGATGATACATGTCGTATGATAATTCCAAAGTATGTCAGGTTCTTCATTTTATTTCCTCTCTAGGTGTGTTGGGATTTGATACAGATAGGACACTATCAACCCTATAACAAGAATATCATTCCATACTAAGATAAGCATAATACCTAGCTGACTTATGAATAACTGTGGTTGCATGTTGGGAAGCAAGGAAGACTCTCTATGTAAATAACAAATCCAGATTAAGACCGCATATATGCATCACTAACAAATATATGGAAGGCTTGGAATAACACTTATGACACAATTGTCAAGATGCCATCACAAATATGCATATTGACATGCATGTATACAAAGATTCACTTAGTTCCCTTAACAATTGAGAATTCATGTAGAAGGGGTATCGTCCAAAAGAACTTTCAGTCATGAAAAGCAATTCTTTAATCACTTACTGACAGCGCACTACTAATGCATTGAGCAACGCATGGATCTTAGCATGTCGGCATCTAAAACATCTAGTTACACATAAAAACTTATGCTCATAGAACTAGACTTGAACACTATTGCAAAGTGATGTAAGTCTTTAGATGCAACAGTAAGACCTAATGAGATAATTAGCAAGGTCTTTTAATTCGAAAGAAGACCTTAACTCACTAATTAGGAAAGACTTTAACTTTTAAAGTCTCTAGGTTTTTAAAAGGGAAATACTTTCACTGCTTCTAGCCCTCTCTCTACCAACTATTGAGTACATTTGCTCACTCTAGTATGGGGCCCGAGGAGCAAATCATACCTTAGGAGAAAAGGATGAGCTTCGAGTTAAGACTTTTCCAATAATTTGACTTCAAATCGAGTGTACTTTAAACTTTCCATGAAATCATGAAAGGCGCATGTAGAAAACATTACTGATCGAGGTAACACTTAGCTTATTCATGAGTATATATGCCACACATAATTAGTTATAGTTATCTAACTTTTAGCCCATACTCTTGAAAATAGTTCACCTTCTCAATCAATCGATTACTCAAGTCACATAAAATTAATCAAACATACCAATTATCACACCAAAACGCATTTATGCACAAAAGTGCGGCACATGTTACATTACCACAAAGATATTCCTAGATGGCTATACGAAATGCAGGGCTCAGGCCGCAGGACCTTGCTCTAATACCATCTGTAATACCCATATCCCCTAAGGTCAGGGACGTTAATGTTTTTCTTAGAATACTGGCATGAAACGGATGGAGTTTTACCAAAAAACTGACCATTTTTTAGGCTTAAAGCCTTACATTGGGCCTCTAGTGATTAAACATATATGATATATCCATAACCTCGATGGCGACATGTTGGAGACCACAACTCTATGAGCCACATGCCCGGAGTGCACCAAGTAACGAACTTCAATAATAAAAAAGGAAATAAAAGATACAACTCAACAGATCACACACCTGGAGCACTAGGGTTTACATCCCAAAAATAACTAACTTCAACTAAAGCAAACAACCTACTATTTAGATGGTTGGCCCAGATGGCCATTCAAAGCGACTACGTTCAATATGCAATACATGAACCAAAGTACTTTATTTACATGTATTTAGAAATCTAGGGATATATTGTATTACAACTTGATGCTCATGAACTAACCTCTATTTTTCACTTAAGAACCTGAGGAACAGGGAAAATAGAGAGGGGATAAGCTACCACACTGTCAGTGAATATCCTCAACCCCAAGAAGAAAACAAAATAGTTCCATGTAATACTTTTAAGTAGCAGTCACACACGTTTTGATATTTCATATAACATAACAGTCACATAAGGTCTCCCATATTCATTATTACCTCAATAACCTTCAAGATTCAAAAGATATTCCTAATCTCCTTCTATTTCATGCACAAGAGTTCTTAACTGGCCTGAACTATGTCTCTTGTACTTTAGTAGTGACGATCACTTGCTTAACATCACCAAGTAGGCATACCAAACTCAAAAGCAAACTGACTCATGCATAAATTCAGGCATGGAGAACAGTAGAGCACTTAGTTTACATAGAAATCACTAAGGGGGATTCTTTTTAGTAAGAGATTGGAATTAACACACAAAGGCAAGGACCATTACTTAAACCGAAGTAAGCATTTATAAACATTCATTATTCATTGGAAAATCATTTGGAACTCAATAAAAGCTCCTTTCAAGAGTACACACCCTTTTTCCAAATCTCTACGCTTGCGTGGTCCTTGAACGAGGAGTTTTCATCACATAATAGGTAAGAAATCATTTTGAGGGGCATCGAATTCTCATATTCGTGCTCATATGGGAGATCTACACTCGCCCTAGGGGAAATCTACACTTGTCCTCCATATTATCCAAGGGAATTCTTATAATCAGTACGCCATTACCCTCGTCAGGGTCTTCTACAGTTTCGATTTTTGGGTCTACTCCGTAGGAATTAGAGTTCTTGTATACTAGGTCTGCTCCCTAAACATTGGCCCAGACATTTAGCATCATTTTTCTAGCATAAAACATTTCAGATAAATCTCAGTTTAAATACACTTGTATCAAAATTCTCATTGTATCACAAACAATGGCATGTTCATTCTCAAGAGTGCTAAAAGGCCTCAATGAATTCAAGTTAACTTTTTCAAGGTGCAAAACCACTCATTTTGGCAAAGTATGCTTACTAACAAGTTAACAACTATATGGCCCTTCACTTATCAAGGAACATGACATTAAAACTTATTCAAGCCGCTAATTTGCAACTTGCAGAAAATTAAATTTGCTCAAAAGTACGCAACAGTTTGATTCTGGAATTCAAGCGCTTGATCTCATTTTGATAAGTTCGTCTTCATAATGTATGAATAATTCAAGTAGAAAAACATTACCGAAACTTCCTACCAAAATGAACTTTTGGTTATAGGACGAATTAAAAGCACCTTGATTGTAAAACATATCCTCGAGCACTTGCAATTGTACATATAAGAAAACTTATATTTAAAATGCTTATCAGGAGGGTTTTCAACACTTCATTTTAAAAACCGAGTAATATTCATCTCATTTAAAATAAGGCTTTTACGTCTAAAAGAGAAAGAAGGTTTGGGACCTTGATGTTTCCCCAAGTTCGGACTTTAGTCATTTGAAACTCATGCATTTAAACGTTATGTAACAGTCCAACCCTAAATTATGTTATTCATTTCATTTCATTAATCCAAAGGATTAATTTCATTTCATTTACATCATCCCTTTTTGTTATTCCCATTTAGACATTTCTAACTAGGCCCTCACTTTGCAATTCATGTGTTTTGTTTTAAATCGATTTAGGCCTTGATATTTTACAAATTCAACGATTTAATTCTTCTTCATGACACTAAAATCATTTAATCTCAGACTTTGACAAAAAAAAAAAAAAATTCACAAACGCACTCGGTTTCAGTTCTTTCTCTAAACCCGAGCCCGTTTAGGGCCGTTTGTAACGCAGCAAGACTTGATCTATATTTATTTAGCTAAACCCTCTTAATTAAGCCTTAATTAAGCTTGATATTTTTGACTTTTCTACTTTTAATTTCAGCCAAGTAAAATGTAAATATAAAATGTAAAATTTTCATTTTTGATTCATTTTTAACCAAGCTTTCACGAAACTTTATCTCTCTTCCCTCTCCTCCTTCTCTCTACACGGCAGGCAGCTGCAAAACCTCCCTTCCCAGCCACCTTTCAACCACCAAAAAGCCACAAAACAACCCCCACTCACCATCCCCAAACACCCCTTTCACTTCCACAAGCATCAAGAATCATTTCTACCACTTTTTCAATCACAAAGTGAGTTTTCTTTTCACCCCTATGCTGATTTTTGTTTTTGATTCTTGCTCTTGTTGGTTTTGTTTCTTATTTTGATTGTTTTAGTGATGGATTATGTTGGTTTTTATGGTATTAAGAAGCATCTAGTTGATGGATTATGTTGGAGTTGAAATTAGATGAGGTTAGGGTTAGGGTTTCATCTTAATCATGCAAACTTCTTGTTCAAGTGTTGTTTAGTGATTGATCTATCCTTGTTTTTGCTTATCTCTTAATATATTGAAGTTTGTTATGTTGTTTATGGTGATTTGAAAAGTGCGGAGTGAGTTCAAAGTGACCTAAAGTTAGGGTTTTGTTCAAAATGCAAGGTTTGAATCAACTAAGTGTAAATTTGAGGTATGTGTATATATGTGACTAGAAAAGGAGTTTTATTTGATATGAATATGAAGAGGACTCATGTATGGTATTTGTGTATGATGTTGGTATGTACCAAAGTGTATTTACATACCCTTAAGAAAGAGTTTGAGTTGAGGCTTGGGGTAATAAGTGAAGGAAAACTCTAAAACAGAGCTGCTGGAATTTTCAGGAAAACAGGACAGAATTTGAAATGAAACTGGGAGTGATCGACAGAGCCAAAAATTCTAATTTTTGGTGGGTAGATAGGTCAGTGTGTTAGCTTCAAAATGGCTCTTGAATCGCATCAATCCGAGGTCTGTGGAGAAAGTTATGGCCATTTTACCGAACCTGCGCAGGATGGGTTTAAAACTGATATGTTGATGTTCTAGCCCTATTTTAGGAACCCTGTCATGGGGATCATGTTCCGTGTGCTGAATGAAAGTTTTAGAAGACTTCCTAAACTATTTATATTGGTATTACGTCTCATTTTGAGGTCGGGAGTATAAGTTCTATTATATTCTTTCCATACCCTCGTCACAAGCCCTTACTCTCTAAACTCGCTTCCATGCCTTAAATCGGCATTTCCATAATTTACTTAGCTTCAGTCTTATTTAACTTCTGTATTTTAGATCAACCCACAAACTGGTTTGCACACATTCTTTATAAGCTATTTTTCATTAAGGGTATCCTTTATGCTAGTTTTATTTACAAGTGTTCATTATAAGAACAGGTGCATTTCTGATCTCATGTTCCTGTAATGATCTTTTGAACAGAATCAAGGCCTAAGCTCTCATTCTCTCCATTTTAGTGCATCTATTTACTCTGTGAATTAGCTTTTAAAACCTTCAGGTACGTTCATTGACTGTATCTTTAGAAATCAACACGTATTTATCGAAATTGTAATGTTTTGGTAAGTACATCAATGAATCAATTGAATTATTACTTTATCACATAATTAGTGACCCCATCAGTTATCAGTTATAGGGCTTTGCCCTCCAGTTACCCGCGCGGCTTCAGGCCAGGTCCTTCGGTCGGCTTGGCAGGTGTACACCTATTCACAGATCGTAACAGTTACTAAGGGGTGCACTAACAGATAATAATTAGCAATGCAGTTTTATATGTATCTTTTTCCCTGTTTTCACTTAAAATGAATTGCAAGTGGGCCCTAAATTACTTTTCAATGAACTTTTAACAGTACAGGGATGCATGTACTGAGCTTTGGCTCACAGTTCGAAATATTTTTATGTTTTGTTTTAGGAAAATGTTCGGTGAACCGCCCTGAGGCGGGCAGAGAGGCCGGAGGTGATAAATGAGGCAGAACCATTCATGTGGTTGACGGTGTGGGAGAGCTAAGATGCTATCGTGCCATATTGTGATGTATTTTTGGAGTGCTTAATGTATTTTAAGTTGACTTATGTATTTTAATGTTGCGGCTGTATTTCTAAATCGAGTTATGTAAGCTGGTGTTATCCTTGGGATGTTAGAACCTTTTTGTATTTAAATAAATGGTTTGGGTGTTATGATGGGGTATACCTTGTTATGGGGTAACCTTTGGGTTAGGACAACTTTTCATGTTTAGTGGAAGCCTTGTCCTTTATGGGCGGCAGTAACGCCCCGTTCATTGAATTATTGTATCTTATGGATAACTTTAAGCAGATGAATGCAGGCAATGAATCATGTATACTTGGGGTGTTACAGATTTGGTATCAGAGCCAGGTTGAGATTTTCTAGAGGAATGTAGAGTTCGAAACTATAGGGTGAGAATGGTAGTGGTGAGGGGGCTATCTATGGTATATTGCTAGAATGATATTAAGAGTGTAATAACGATATTAGACTGCCAATTGCTTTCATTTGTATGTTTCTTGTTTATGGATATGCATGCCTCTCATATATGTGTTTTCTTTGTTAGATGGACCCTTACGGTGTTAATATGCTGCCGGGGGGATCTATGATAGCTCACATTGCGTTGCTGCACATGAGTATGGAAGCCCATGCGCAGGACCCTTATTCCGAGTTCCATAGTATTAACATTCGTGCACAGAGACTGCTTGGGTCCTTACCCTCGGTTGGCCGTGGGTAGAGTTTAGGCAACGTTACCAGAACTTCATGATGACGGGGAACCCAGGCTTGGACGGGCCTAGGTTTCAAGCCCATGGGGTGTGGATGACTCTCACTACGGAACTGTTATTGAGAGAGGAATTTGAATTGAGGGGACTTACTATGGAAACTCTTCAGCACGTTTTCCCCCTATATCAGGTCCATCCTCCACCTGTAGCCCCGGTACCAGCACAGGGGCCACCCTCCCCGCCAGCACCAGCACAGGAGCCACCCATTCTGCCTGCACCAGACACCCCACTGCTACCTGATAGCCCTGGGGAGGCTTACGTGGTAATAGACATCCCCAGCACCCCAGAAGTTGTGGTGATTAGCTCTGGGGATGAGGACCACCAGGGCGATGAGGACGACCCAGAGGAGGATGATCCCGAAGAGGATCAAGACAGTGATGAGATGGGGATAGGGCAGCAAGGGGAACAAGAGGCGGATGAGTTGATGATGGACTTAGAGGAGGAGCATGAGCCACAAGTTCAACAGGAGGTCGATAGTGCCGAATCAGAGGCATCTACGAGTAGCTTTGATTCAGGTGAAGAACCTGATGATGAGTCTGACCCAGATTACGATCCATCTAGGGATCGTTAGGTGGTTCTATGGGCTGGTCTAGTGTTTCATTTTGAGCCCGGTGTGTAGCTATGGTTTGGCTGGATTGGATAATTACATTTTGTGGGACATCTGATATTGTATATAGTTAGTTCAATCCTCGCCAACCGTAATGATAGGGTCCGTACCTCTTTTTGGTTATGTGACGGACTTAGTGCCCAGGGGCTATTTAGTCCTTAGTGATAGGGAACTTAGCTAGGTGTAATATGCTTTTGTTGCTCATGTAGCTTATGTATATAAATCAACGATGTATGTAAGTAAGCAGTTTTGAAATGAAATGATGATGCTTTAAGTTATGATATAATCTTCAAACCACCTCTTATGTATTTATTAGGCATGTTTATCTTATGTATCTAGGGGTTGCAGTGTTTGAATTGCTTTATTTAATGTATGATCATAATGTCCCAGTCAGTACACAACAACATGGAGGTTCAAGTAGAGGACAATATGGAACAAGGCCAGGGATCAGGTGATCAAGCCTCCTGCCAGGAACCACCACATGGTGACACGCCACCATTGCCCTCTGTATTAGCTAGCAACTTAGGAAACCCGAGTTATTGGCCAACGTTAGTTGCCGAATTGATGAAGCGAATTCCCCAGGTACCTGTTGAAACCCCTCCTAAAGAGGATAAATTGGCAGACAGGGTAGCTCGGCGCAACCCTAAAGTTTATAATGGATCGTATGATCCAATAGTGCTAGAGGAATGGATAAGGGGAATGGAGAAAGTTTTCACGGTAGTTGGGGTACCAGAGGAAAAGAAAATGGACATTGGGACGTATTATTTATCAGGTGAAGCTGACATTTGGTGGAGTACTGTGAAGGATAAGCTCCTAGGGCCTGAATTCACCTGGAGTAAATTTTTAGTGGAGTTGAGGGCGAAATTTTACCCAGCTGTGGTGCAAAGGCAAAAGGAAAAGGAATTTATGGAGTTGAAAATGAGCGGCAGCATGTCAGTGATGCAATATGCTAGTAAGTTCACAGAACTATCTAGGTTTATCCCTGAATTTGTATCCTCTGAAAGGTTAAAGATGAGAAGGTTCGAGGAAGGTTTGGCCTTCTACATCCGAAATCACTTAGCGGTGCAACCAATTTTGACTTATCAAGAACTATATGAGCGAGCAGTTGAAGTGGAACGAGTGAAGACGGAGTTGAGGGCTCTGAATCCAATCAACCATAAGAGAAAGGGGTTTGAACGGGCGACTCCGAGTGAAAGTGTGAATCAGAACCAGAAAAAGCCTACTCCTCTTCCCCCTAAGAGCCGTCCCGTGGGCTCGACAGTACCCGTACCCTGTGCGAAGTGTGGAAGAACAAATCACACCACTTCTGAATGTCGAGTTGGCAGCAACAAATGCATGTGGTGTGGAAGTCCTGATCACCTCACCGTTGCATGCCCCCGCCGACTGAAAGACGTAGACAAGGGCACAGCAAAACCTTTGGCTCCGCCCCGCCAGGGACCCCCACCTGCAAGGCCTGCAGTTGCAGGAAGGGCGTTTGTGATGAACAAAAAGGAAGTTGCTACCTCTGGTACGGTAGTCACTGGAACTCTCTTTTTAAATTCAAAGCCATTTTGTGTATTATTTGATTCGGGCGCCACTCATTCATTTATATCTACCCGATCTGCTATACAATTGAGTCTGGAGAACAAAAAGATGGAAACCAATTATAGAATTAAGCTACCCAACAATTCTGTGATTGAGTGCCCCTTCTCTTTTGAACTTGTCCCCATCATCATTGGGGAAGCTACTTTCCCTGTGGATTTGATTCAATTCGACTTGTCTGATTTTGATATCATTTTGGGGATGAATTGGATGCACACTTATGGAGCCAAAATTGACTGTGAAGATCTTAAGGTTATTTTGAAGGATGAGAAAGGGAGAACAGTGTGTTTTTATGGGCAGAGAGAGGCAAAAACTTGTTCTTTAATTTTCGCTATGAAAGCAAGCAAGCTGTTATATCAGGGGTGTATCGGGTATTAGTGTTATGCTATTGACTCCCAAACAAAAGAAGAGAAAATGGAGAATATCCCTGTAGTTTGTGAATTTGAAGATGTTTTTCCTGAGGAGTTACCAGGACTACCCCCACAAAGGGAAATTGATTTTGGCATCGAATTAATTCCTAGGGCCCAACCTATTTCGAAAGCCCCGTATCGTATGGCCCCAACTGAGCTCAAGGAATTAAAGATTCAACTAGATGAACTATTACAGAAGGGTTTTATTAGGCCAAGTGTGTCACCGTGGGGTGCCCCAGTGTTGTTTGTTAAGAAAAAGGATGGAACCTTAAGACTCTGTATTGATTACAGGGAGTTGAACAAGATTACCGTCAAAAACAAATATCCTCTGCCACGAATAGATGATTTGTTTGATCAACTACAAGGAGTAGGAGTATTCTCTAAAATTGATTTGAGGTCAGGGTACCATCAACTTAGGATTAAGGCTGAGGACATTCCTAAGACAGCGTTTAGGACCAGGTACGGTCACTATGAGTTCACGGTGATGCCTTTTGGTCTCACTAATGCTCCTGCAGCCTTCATGGACCTTATGAACAGGGTTTTCAAACCTTATTTAGACAAGTTTGTAGTGGTGTTCATAGATGATATCCTTATCTATTCTAAGGATAAAGAGGAACATGCTGATCAATTGCGGATAGTATTCCAAGCTTTGAGGGAACATCAACTTTATGGCAAATTAAAGAAATGTGAATTTTGGTTGGAGGAAGTGGTATTTTTGGGGCATGTGATTACCAAAGAAGGAATTAAAGTTGACCCCCAAAAGGTGAAAGCAATCACAGAATGGCTAAGGCCTACCAATGTCACTGAGATTAGAAGCTTTCTAGGTTTAGCAGGTTATTATCGAAGGTTCATCAAGGACTTTTCGAAAATAGCATCACCACTGACCAATCTACTGAAGAAGGTGAATAAGTTTGAGTGGACTGAAAGGTGTGAGAAAGATTTCCAAGAGCTAAGACAGCGATTAACTGCCGCCCCAATCCTAACATTACCAATGGAAGGAAAGGAGTATACCGTCTATAGTGATGCTTCGAAAAACAGTTTGGGGTGCGTACTGATGCAGGAGGACAAAGTAGTAGCTTATGCCTCTAGGCAACTCAAGCCATATGAGAAAAACTACCCTGCCCATGACTTGGAATTAGCAGCCGTGGTCTTTGCATTGAAAATATGGAGACATTATTTATATGGAGTATCGTGCAAGATCTATACTAATCATCAAAGTTTAAAGTATCTCTTCACCCAGAAGGAGCTCAATTTGAGACAACGGCGTTGGCTTGAGTTACTCAAAGACTATGATTTGCAGATTCAATATCATCCTGGTAAAGCAGATGTGGTGGCGGATGCTCTAAGTAGGAAGGCGCAACATAGGTTGAACACTATGGTGATTACTCAATTGAATCTCCTAAGAGAACTTGAGGCCTTTGGGATTCAATTGGTGTCCCATGGACAAATGAAGGCTCGATTATCAGCGCTCACTATACAACCTTGCTTAGGGGAAGCAATTCGACTGAACCAGGAAAGTGATCCCGAACTTCAAAGAATAAAACAAAATTTAGAGAAAGGGAAGTCTCCGGGATTTATAGTACATGAGGATGGCACTTTAAGGTTCCAGAATCGCCTATGTGTGCCCAAAAATGGGGAATTAAGAAAGCAGATCCTGGAAGAGGCTCACAATATTCGTTATTCAGTGCATCCAGGAGGCACCAAGATGTACAGAGATTTGAGATAATATTTTCGGTGGAATAATATGAAGAAGGACGTTGCAGAATATGTGGATAAGTGTTTAATTTGTCAGAAAGTTAAAGCAGAGCATCAACGTCTTATGGGTGAACTACGACCCTTAGAAATTCCCACTTGGAAGTGGGATTCAATCTCGATGGACTTTGTTATGGGTTTACCGCTTTCTGCCTCGAAAAAGAATGCTATCTGGGTCATAGTTGATCGACTCACCAAGTCAGCTCATTTCCTGGCCATCAAGGATACTTGGGGAGTTAAAAAACTAGCGCAACTGTATGTCAAGGAGATAGTCCGTCTACATGGAATCCCTTTAGACATAGTCTCAGATAGGGATCAAAGATTCCAAGCACGTTTCTGGCAAGCGCTTCAAAAAGCCTTTGGGACCAAACTAAGCTTTAGTAGTTCCTACCACCCAGAAACAGATGGACAAACTGAGAGGGTGAATCAAATTTTGGAAGACATGCTGAGAGCTTGTGTATTGGAGTTTCAAGGGAAGTGGGAAGATGACTTGCCTTTGGTGGAATTCTCTTATAACAATAGCTATCAATCCACCATCAAGATGGCCCCATTTGAGGCTTTATACGGGAGGAAACGTAGAACCCCGTTGTGCTGGAGTGATTTGGACGAGGCATTGATTATAGGTCCTGAAATGATTCAAGAGACCACTGAAACAATAAGAAAAATTCGGGAGCATATCAGGATCGCCCAAAGTCGACAAAAAAGTTATGCAGACAAAAGACGAAGGCCTCTGTAGTTTCAAGTAGGCGATAAAGTTTTTCTAAAAGTCTCACCAACCAAAGGTATCAAAAGGTTCGGAGTGCGGGGTAAATTGAGTCCAAGGTACATTGGACCTTACGAAATCATCGAAAAGTTGCATCCTATCGCTTATCGGCTAGATCTTCCTACAGAACTTGAGCACGTACATAACGTGTTCCATGTCTCTCAGCTTAAGAAATACATTCCAGATCCAGACCATACCATTGTAGCTGAACCTATCGAGATTACAGAAGATCTAGTATATGAGGAGCATCCTGTCCAAATACTAGATCGCAGGATCAAGCAGCTACGCAACAAGCAGATACCATTGGTCAAAGTACTTTGGACAAACCATACCTCCCAAGAAGCCACCTGGGAGTCCGAAGAGGCTATGAGAACTGCATATCCATATTTATTCAAGGTAAGCCTACATGATATGGTGGAATTCGTTAGTTTCGAGGACGAAACTTTTTGAGGGGGGGAGACTGTAATACTCCAACCCTAAATTATGTTATTCATTTCATTTCATTAATCTAAAGGATTAATTTCATTTCATTTACATCATCTCTTTTTGTTATTCCCATTTAGACATTTCTAACTAGGCCCTCACTTTGCAATTCATGTGTTTTGTTTTAAATCGATTTAGGCCTTGATATTTTACGAATTTAACGATTTAATTCTTTTTTATGACACTAAAATCATTTAATCTCAGACTTTGACCAAAAAAAAAAATTTCGCAAACGCACTCGGTTTCAGTTCTTTCTCTAAACCCGAGCCCGTTTAGGGCCGTTTGTAACGCAGCAAGACTTGATCTGTATTTGTTTAGCTAAACCCTCTTAATTAAGCCTTAATTAAGCTTCATATTTTTGACTTTTCTACTTTTAATTTCAGCCAAGTAAAATGTAAATATAAAATGTAAAATTTTCATTTTTGATTCATTTTACACCGAGCAAATTTCAAGACACTTTCTCTCTCCTATTTCTCTCCTACTTCTCCCTTGAACTCGGCCAGCAGCTACACAGAAGCACCATCACCATTTTCAACCACCAAAAAACCCACAAAACATCCCCCACTCACCACCCCCAAACACCTCTTTCACTTCCATAGGCATCAAGCATCATTTCTACCACCTTTTCAACCTCAAAGTGAGTGTTCTTTTCACCCCTATGCTGATTTTTGTTTTTGATTCTTGATCTTGTTGGTTTTGTTTCTTATTTTGGTTGTTTTAGTGATAGATTATATTGGCTTTTAGGGTATTAAGAATCATCTAGTTCATGGATTATGTTGGAGTTGAAATTGGATGAGGTTAGGGTTAGGGTTTCATCTTAATCATGCAAGCTTCTTGTTCAAGTGTTGTTTAGTGATTGATCTATCCTTGTTTTTGCTTATCTCTTAATATATTGAAGTT
The DNA here is from genome assembly GCA_029747015.1 of Carnegiea gigantea. Classification (NCBI taxonomy): domain Eukaryota; kingdom Viridiplantae; phylum Streptophyta; class Magnoliopsida; order Caryophyllales; family Cactaceae; genus Carnegiea; species Carnegiea gigantea. The sequence goes on from JAKOGI010001245.1 coordinate 270,989, forward strand.
TGTTATGTTTTTTATGGTGATTTGAAAAGTGGGGAGTGAGTTCAAAGTGACATAAAGTTAGGGTTTTGTTCAAAATGCAAGGTTTGAATCAACTAAGTGTAAATTTGAGGTATGTGTATATATGTGACTAGAAAAGGAGTTTTATTTGATATGAATATGAAGAGGAATCATGTATGGTATTTGTGTATGATGTTGGTATGTACCAAAGTGTATTTGCATACCCTTAAGAAAGAGTTTGAGTTGAGGTTTGGGGTAATAAGTGAAGGAAAACACTAAAACAGAGCTGCTGGAATTTTCAGAAAAACAGGACAGCCTTTGAAATGAAACTGGTAATGATCGGCCTAGCCAAAAATTCTAATTTTTGGTGGGTAGATAGGTCAGTGTGTTAGCTTCAAAATGGCTCTTGAATCGCATCAATCCGAGGTCTGTGGAGAAAGTTATGGTCCTTTTACCGAACCTGCGCAGGATGGGTTTAAAACTGACATGTTGATGTTCTAGCCCTATTTTAGGAACCCTCTCATGGGAATCATGTTCCGTGTGCTGAATGAAAGTTTTAGAAGACTTCTTAAGATGTTTATATTGGTGTATTACGTCTCATTTTGAGGTCGGGAGTATAAGTTCTTATATTCTTTTCATACCCTCGTCACAAGCCCTTACTCTCGAAACTCGCTTCCATGCCTTAAATCGGCATTTCCATAATTTATTTAGCTTCAGTCTTATTTAACTTCTGTATTTTAGATCAACCCACAAACTGGTTTGTACACATTCTTTATAAGCTATTTTTCATTAAGGGTATCCTTTATGCTAGTTTTGTTTACAAGTGTTCATTATAAGAACAGGTGCATTTCTGATCTCATGTTCCTGTAATGATCTTTTGAACAGAAAGCTCTCATTCTCTCCATTTTAGTGCATCTATTTACTCTGTGAATTAGCTTTTAAAACCTTCAGGTACGTTCATTGACTGTATCTTTAGAAATCAACACGTATTTATCGAAATTGTAATGTTTTGGTAAGTACATCAATGAATCAATTGAATTAGTACTTTATCACATAATTAGTGACCCCATCAGTTACCAGTTATAGGGCTTTGCCCTCCAGTTACCCGCGCAGCTTCAGGCCAGGTCCATCGATCGGCTTGACAGGTGTACACCTTCTCACAGATCGTAACAGTTACTAAGGGGTGCACTAACAGATAATAATTAGCAATGCAGTTTTATATGCATCTTATTCCCTGTTTTCACTTAAAATGAATTGCAAGCGGGCCCTAAATTACTTTTCAATAAACCTTTAACAGTACAGGGATGCATGTACTGAGCTTTGGCTCACAATTCGAAATATTTTTATGTTTTGTTTTAGAAAAATGTTCAGTGAACCGCCCTGAGGCGGGCAGGGAGGCCGGAGGTGATAAATGAGGCAGAACCATTCATGTGGTTGACGGTGTGGGAGAGCTAAGATGCTATCATGCCATATTGTGATGTATTTTGGGAGTGCTTAATGTATTTTAAGTTAACTTATGTATTTTGATGTTGCGACTGTATTTCTAAATCGAGTTATGTAAGCTGGTGTTATCCTTGGGATGTTAGAACCTTTTTGTATTTAAATAAATGGTTTGGGTGTTATGATGGGGTATACCTTGTTATGGGGTAACCTTTAGGTTAGGACAACTTTTCATGTTTAGTGGAAGCCTTGTCCTTCATGGACGGCGGTAACGCCCCGTTCATTGAATTATTGTATCTTATGGATAACCTTAAGCAGATGAATGCAGGCAATGAATCATGTATACTTGGGGTGTTACACGTTAACCCTTCAAAACAAAGTCGTAAATTTGGCTTCGAATATTATGTTAGCCATAGACCATTCCACAGCTCCATACATTAGACATAACAATCAATTATGCAACCATTCCAGGTTAGCCATCCACTGGAGTAGGGTCGGGTTCAAGTTCGAGCCTCTTACGACAAACATCTATCAAGAGTGGAAATGAGAAAATGACGAGTCTAACTTAGGTTCAGTTTGAGTTCACTTCAATTCAACTCGATTCAAGTTCAGCAACCAATAATTAGCACCACATAATACATTCGAATTGAACGCTCAAAATTCGAAACTCCCTCATCACAACACCACTTACAAAGTGACCTCAAAATCATCTCGATTTGAGCCCAATCAATCCAATTAGGTAAAACAACTTAACTATTGCCATTATTGTCACTCATTCAAATTCCAACTCCACATGTAACTCAATTTATCAAACAAAATGATAAAAAAAAACTTTGTTAGTAATAGTTTAGGAATCGAGAACCACCCACCTCTATTCCAAGCTAAAGGTCCTATTTATGGGCTAGTTTGGGCGAATTTGTAGCCGAGTTTGACCCTTCTCCTATTCTCGACGTTGCTGTCATGACCTTCTGCCTGTGTACGCTACTATTATTGTTACTTTCTCTCGGTCTCCTAGCCCTCGAGCCAAACACCAATAGCGGTGGTGCTAGATAAGGGTTCCAAAACCCTAAGCCTCAACTCCCATCTCGCGTACTCGTGCCCCGCCAACCGAGGCACCATAGACTAGTGGCCAGTGCTGAGCCTCTCGTCTCAGTCTCCTCGCTCAATCTCTCTCACCTACCGGGCTCGGGGGTCATGCAAACCTGGTGCTCAGTATGACCAGCACCCCGTCGCTGATGTACCTCTACTGCCCCCCCTCTCTCTCTCTCTGTGGCTTCCGGTGGTGAGTTTTGTCGAATGCCAAGTAGCAGATACCCCCTTCGTGCTTCCCTCGTGAAAGCAGGGGCTTTTGCCCCTTTTTATTCATTTTTCTTTTTTTTTTTGTTTTGGTTGTTTAATACCACCTATTAAACCGAGTTCGGTCCTAAATTGTCTAATCTTGCTTAATCTTGACCCCAAATATCCTCACAATAATTTGCTAATTTCGCATAATTATGCATCGACTTAATTTTTATGAAACTCACTAATTTCATGTAATTGTGTAGGAAATCAGGAAAATTAAATAAAATCTCCCTGCATAAATATTACTCTTAATTAGTACGCAAACAAATAGTCTAACATAGCCAATTAAATAGAGCACAGTTAATGAAAATATTAATTTCTATCAAAAAAATGAAAATATTAATTTAAACAGTTAGTCCCGTATTAAGAACCCCAACTATTACAATCATTTACCCTAATTGTCACATTATAAGCATATTGTGAAATAAGTTCTGTAGTCCTGGATACTCTGGGCCATTGATTCTTGACTAGCAATCGGTCTATTCTAAACAAGGTTGTTTTCCAGTTTGATGACTTCAATGCCAACTTAGATCAAAAAGAAAAAATTATAGCAATTTTAGGACCCGACCCATCCAAATTATTTATTTATTTACTTTTTTATTCTTTACTTGTTATTTTTAACGAGCCAGTTTAGCCTTAGGGACACCCATAAGATGTCCTGCTAATGTGACTTGCTAGTTTGTAGGTTGGAATGTTACATTATAACCTCTTAGAGTTCCTTAGAATATGGTATACAAAAGTATAGAATGTATACATATATATAACACTTCCTCGAGTATTTCCCATTAGGTTCCACATATGCAACTTGATACCTAAGGTGATGTGAGTATGGTAAAGGCTATTAACCACTACTCTTACTATTTTGAAGATTCCAACCCCTAAGTATTCCCTTTTTCCTAAATCAGTCACCGTGGTTCCCATTCCATCTAACATTACTACAGTCCTAAAACTGTAATGATAAGGGGTCGGTTTTCTACTCCTGGTGGAATAATGGATGAAGAACACGCTTCCATTTATTCTTGCTATTTCTTTCCTCCTTTGTTTTCTTCCCCTCCATGGGCCTCAGTAATCCCAATAACTCTACTTACCACATCATTTTATACATTGGAAAATCAAATCTTTCTCAACCCTTTTTTGTTGTTTTTTTTCTTTTTGAACCCTCCAAACTAGCATCTTGCCATTGAGGTCCACCTTTTAGTGATTCCATGTGCCCTATTTTACACTCATAATAAGTACATAGTACCCTTCAATAAATTATACAGTCTCAAATCTTCACCTATTATTCTTTTAACATGGTTTGTAATTCCTAAAAAAATCCACTTTTGTCGATACCTTAGTTAGATTATATCCCTCTCTGTGACCTAAGTCAATGCCTCAAAGTCATAACGTCTACTCAGAACTTACACCCAAAGATCCTCTGCCTTTTTATGGCATCCTTAGTTGCCGAATGTGCAGGAACTTAGATGTATCCCTAACTCAGTTATGATAACGTACATACGTTTACATAATTTTAAAATTAATTAATGACAACACGCTCAGCGTTCCTCATTTTTTTTACAAATGACCCATATGATATCCAATGGCGTATCATAACTAATTCGATTAATTCATTGAGCTATTGATGACTGAAAATATACTACAGGAGCGTCGTAGACCCCTCTGTCTGTATATTTGATGATGACTTCCATTCATCTTTGTTCAACATTAACACGTATTTTAATAGAACATTTTCCCTTTATATGGAAGCCTATAAGTAATTTTGATACAAATGGAATCCCGTATGAATATGTAAGCAGACTCTTTGGCAAATACTGTTTATAGTGTTATCCAACTAGACTGTTCACTTTATCATCAAAGAATGAAGATAAGTATTAACTAAACCATCCCATTACGTACTGGTGTTCTTAAGTTCATAATAAAAATCACATCTAACAACTATTACATGA
>JAKOGI010001246.1:0-7500 GCA_029747015.1 Carnegiea gigantea
ATATATATATATATACACATATATATATGCATATGTCTGTATATATGTATATATACATATATATCCATATATATATATATATATATATATATATATATATATATATATATATTATTTATATATATATATATATATATATATATATATATATATATATATATATATATATATATTATCTATATATATATATATATATATATATATATATATATATATATATATATATATATATATATACATATACATATATATGCATCATACATATATATATATACACACACACACACACCACACATATAGGTATGTATATATATATATATATAGATATATATATATATATTATCTATATATATATATTATATATATAGATATCTATATATTCTATATATTATGTGTGTGTGTGTGTGTGGTTTATGTGTGTGTGTGTGTATTTGTATGCATGTATAAATGTGCATATATATATATATGTGTGTGTGTGTGTGTGTGTGTGTGTGTGTGTCTTCACAAGCGCGTGTGCACACACATGCACACGCACACACTCAGAGATGCACACGCATAAGTGTGGCTAACGTATCAAACCGATCGTACAAGCTGACGTGTCTGCACTCCCATGGCCTGCACGATGGTCAACCTCGTAGTTTTTATGTACGAGGACCCCTTTGATGTTCAAGTTAATCCCAAGAAGAATTAAGGAAGCAAATAGAGGGAGAGAGAAGGAGCAGGGAGGAGGAGAGGGAGTATACTGATTTGGGAGAGAATTTACTAAGGTTCTCAGTTGTCCAAAGTGAAAAGTAAGGAAAGGCCCCCCCAAATGGAAAAAATTAGGGGTATTTATAGCCTTGAGGTTTACATCTAAGGGTAGGAGGGTAATTTCTCCACTGGGGAGGTCAAATTACTATTATACCCCTTCAACATCCTTCCATCTTCTTTGTGGTCAACTATGACTATATGTTGACTTGGCTAGCACCATGTGTCGTCTTCCTATTGTGCGGATCATTAGTATTCTAATCGTCTTGCCCTCACATCTTAATAGGACGCCTTTCAGGTTGTTTGGATGAGATGTGGATTCACGTTGCCCTTGCTCTTAAAGAATTGTAAATATGTCCAGTGCCTTCACTTGAGGCTTTATTCATTCGCATATCCAAAACACCCAAGCACCGACTCCCCTTTCTCGGGGGTGGGGAGGGCGCCAAGCTCCTCCTATGACAGTTCGACTTTAGCAAACTTCGTGCGGAGCCCCTAATCCCTCCGCCTAGAACTCTTCCACCTCATTGGGCATTGCCCTGTCCTTACTTTGCAAAAGGCTAAGTTGAGCGCTACGCATATGATGTCAGGCTTCCTGAAATACTGTAGTTGGTCTTCTATACCTCTGTTCTTCAAGAAGCGGCTCGTTTCCGAATCGTCTTTCCCCTGTAGCTCAAGATTTGACTGAGGCTCTAGAGAGGTTCTACTGGGAGAGTTTTGAAATTTGGTTGGATGCAAATGGCGACCGCCTCGCTTGATGCTACGGCAACAGGAAGGAACCGCTGTCCTGGTTGGTTGTGAGGGCGTGGAAAGTTTAGGTTCTGCGGCATTTCCCCTTCGTCTTCCCAAGGAGAGAGAGGTCAACCTCTTGGATGAAGAATCAAACATTATCTTGGAGCAGAGGCAACTCCTTCCCAAGGAGAAGAAAAGCATCCCTTCGTCCAAATGGGAACTCGATTCGGCTTCATGGTCTTAATATCATATCGACTACATCCTTTTATTCGTCGCCAATGAATTGAAGCACCTTAGCATCTTTAGCTTTGTTTTTCCTTGCTTGTAACGTGGCATAGCCCCTGTTTAATGTGTATCCATGCCATGGTATTGGTATCTTTGTTGTTACATCGCTCGTTTTTATGATGTACTTGAAGTTTCGTTATTAATGATTTGTTGCACTTTGCTAATTCGACAGCGCAAGAATTTTTGATGCATCATAACTCATGGGCCTTTGTGCTTACGCTTTTGTTTTCTTATTCCGATGGATTTCTTTCATTATTCGATCTGCGGGCACCGTGCGAAGACGTTCTTGAATTACCCTTATTCATACGCTCAATGAACAAGCAAAATCAAATTATTTTTTTTGCATAGCCAAATGGAGGGGGCCAAATAGAAGAGAGATCTCCTTCCCACTCGGTAGGCGAAATGGGAGAGGGATCTCCCTCCCACTCCATCGACCAAATAGAGTAGAGCCCCCCTCTTCATTTTGCTAACCGAATGGAAGAGGGGTCTCCCTCCCATTTGGTTGACCAAATGGCAGGGCTCTCCCTTCCATTCAGTTGGTTGGATAGAGGGGACTTCCATCTCCATTCGGCTGTTCCAATGGGAGAGGAGACCCCCTCCTATTCAGGTTACCGAATAGAAGGGCTTCCCCTTTCATTCGGGTTGCTGAATGGAAGGGAGTCCTCCCTCTCCATTCAGCCAAAACTGAATGGAAGAGGACCCTTTCGATTCAGCCAAACCGAATGGAGAAATCTCCCCTCGGTTCAGCCGGGCCCCTTGCGTGGAGTCCTTATTTTTTATGACCTTATTTCGTCTTTTTCCTTTTGTTTGTGTACATAATGGCATCATATCTGTTGCTTCCCATTCGATGAAGGCCGACTCTTCGATTTGGCTTTGTCGTGGTCGAATCGAAGAGATCACCACAGCCGAATCAAAGATGTCAGCAAGGTTGAATAGAAGACTTTCTAAGTCGGCATCATGATGGCCGAATCAGAGAGGTCATCGTGGCCCAATCGAAGACTTTCTGACTTAGCATCATCATGGTCGAATCAGAGAAATCACCGTGGCCGAATCGAAACTCTTTAACTTGGCCTTCTCATGGCCGAATCAGAGAGGTCGTCGCTGCCAAATTTGAGATGTTACCGCAGCCGAATAGAAGACTCTCTAACTTGTCCTCGTCATGGCTGAATTGGCAGGATCACTATAGCTGAATTGAAGACGCTTTAACTCGGACACATCATGGCCGAATTGGAGAGAACCCCGTGGCCAAATCAAAACTTTAACTCGGCCTTGTCATGGCCAAATCGCAGAGATCGTCACAACCAAATAGAAGATTATCTGACTTGGCCTCGTCATGGCCAAATCAAAGAGGTCGCCGCAATCGAATTGAAGATGTCATCGTGGTTGAATGGAAGACATCGCCATGGCCGAATCGAAGACTGCCCGACTAGGCCTCTTCATGGTCGAATCGAAGGGGTCGCCTTGGTTGAATGGATGACATCACCGTGGACGAATTGAAGGCTCTCTAACTTGGACCTTGGCATCATCATGGCCGAATTGAAAAGGTCACCACAACCGAATGGAAGACATCGCCTTGGCCGAATCGAAGACTCTCCGACTTGGCCTCGTCATGGCTGAATCGGAGAGGTCTCCACCACTAAATGGAAGATGTCATCGTGGCCGAATTGAAGACTCTATGACTTGGCCTTGTCATGGCTGAATTAGTGAGGTCGCCGCTGACAAACGGAAGACATCGTTGCAGCCGAATCGAAGACTCTCTGACTTGGCCTCATCATGGCCGAATCTCGCCGCAGCCGAATCGAATACATCATCGCTGCTGAATCGAAAACTCTATGACTCGACCTATTAATAGTTGAATCGGAGATGTTGCTGCAGGAGAATCGAAGATGTCACCGCGACTAAACTCTCCAACTTGGGTCTCAGCATGGCCAAATCGAACAGGTCGTCGCGGCCGTATAAAAGACATCGCTTCGGCCGAATTGAAGACTCTTCGACTTGGCCTCGTCATGGTTGTATTGGAGAGATCTCTGCGGCCGAATCGAAGACTCTCTGACTTGGTCTTGTAATGACCAAGTGGAAGACATCACCACAGCCGAATCAAAGGCTCTCCAACTTGTCCTTGTCATGGTCGAATCCGAGAGGTAGCTGCGACCAAATGGAAGACATCACTGTGACCGAATTGAAAGGTCTCTGACTTGGCCTCGTCATAGTCAAATCGAAGAGGTTGTCGTTACCGAATGGAAGATACCACCGTGGCTGAATCAAAGACTCTCTGACTTGGCCTTGTCATGGCCGTAATTATGCCCTCGCTGTAAATGAATGGAACACATCATCACAGCTGAATAGAAGACTTTCCGACTTGGCTTTGTCATGGCTGAATCGGAGAGTTCTTCGTGGCTGAATGAAAGATATCATCGCGACTGAATCAAAGACTGTCTGACTTAGCCTTGTCATGGCCAAATGGAAGTATCGTCGCGATCGAATCGAAAGCTCTCAGACTTGGCCTTGTCATGGCGAATCGGAGAGGCCGTTACGGTCAAGTGGAAGACATCACCACAATGGAATCGAAAGTTCTTCGACTTGGCCTCATCATAGCCAAATCGGGGAGGTCACCGCGGCCAAATGGAAGACATTTCTGCGGCGGAATCGAAGACTCTTCGACTTGGGCTCTTCACGGCCGAATCGGTAAGGTCGTTGTGGACGAATGGAAGACATTGTTGTGACCGAATTGAAGATTCTTTGACTTGGCCTTGTCATGGCCTAATCTGAGAGATCGCCAGGGCTGAATAGAAGACATTGCCGCAACCGAATCAAAAACTCTTTGACTTGGCCTTCTAATGGCTGAATCGGAGATGTTGCCGCGGCCGAATCGAAGATGTTGCCGTGGGCGAATCGAAGATGTCACCACTACCAAATCGAAGACTCTCCTGCTTGGTCTCATCATGGTTGAATCCGAGAGGTCATCGCGGCTGTGTGAAAGACATCATTACAGCCGAATCGAAGATTCTCCGCCTTGGCCTTGTCATGACCGAATCGAAGAGGTCACCGTGACCAAATGGAAGACATAGTCGTGGCCGAATTGAAGTCTCTTTGACTTAACCTTGTCATGGCCGAATCAGAGAGGTCCTAGTCTAGTACCCATTACGACCGGACGGAGAAACTGAATGGGTAGCACCTTGCAGTTCATCGTTGTGGAATGGAAGAACCGAGTGAAATATTCTCATGGCTCACCTTTAGGCCATTCCTCTTATGGCTAGACATATAATTGTTCCCGAAGATTTTTTATATCGAGTAAATGGAAGACAATGATAGAGAAGATGGAACCCAAGTTCAATGCCTCCTCTATTGAGCATTCTCTTCTTTAGACTTTTCCACATCTCTCGAACTTGTTCTTTTCCTTCTTTGCTTACTTCGCATGTGGAAGCATGTGTTACCACACTTTATTTTGCTAATGTGCAAGGTTACTTCATGTACTTGGTTGGACATTCAATGGTGTATCTCTATGTTTATTGTTTGTACAGTATGCTTCTTGTTTGTACTATATGCTCTTGCCTTAGTTGCTTGCTTAGCAAATCGGCCTAATGATCCAAAGACTTCTTATCCCTTTAGCACTAAAGAGGCATTGCCCTTATCACCATAGAGGGAGTCTTAACAACCTAGGCGTGTCTTAGTCGCATACCCACTCCTTAACCCTTAGGGGCTAAAGGTGTAGTGGGGGTAAAAGATTGAGTTATATTCATATGATGAGTTTGGGCATCAACCGAACAAGTTGATTCTTATATCAGCGTCTCTTTCAACCAAGCCTTTTGCGTTTAGTGAAACACCTTTCTTAAGAGAGTAGGATGAGTCAGTTGCAAGACCAATGTTCTATCATTTCCAATGCCTATCACTACATTCGTGGGATAAATCTAGCCATCAGCTGGGGTAGTTGATCCTTGCATCAACGTATCATTCAATCAAACTGTTGCACTTGGTTAGATCCTTCCTTAAGGGGGTAAGATGAGTTCGCTTACAAGCCCGACATCCTATCGTTCCCAATACCTATCACGATATTTATGGGATAAGTCTGGATACTAACCGAATGAGCCAACCCTTTCATTAGCATATCATTTAATCAAACTATCGCGCTTGGTTAGATCACTTCTTAAAGGGGTAGGACGAGTCCGGTTGCAATGTTGGCGTCCTATCATTCCCAATACCTATCACGTCAGTGGTGGAATAAGTTCGAACACCAACTGAATGAGATGACCCCTACATCAGTGTATCATTTGATCAAACTATCATGCTTGGTTAGACCCATTGCTTGAGGGGGTAGGACAATGTCGAATGCAAGGTCGACATCCTCTCATTCCCATTGCCTATCACGACATTCATGGGCTAAGTGTAGACACCAGTTGAATGAGCTGATCCTTGCATCAACGTATCTTACCTTTTGGGTTTGTCGTTAAGTTTGTAATTTTTTATTGGACCTATTATCTCACTCTAAGCCCCATATGCCCCTAAAATTAATGACAATAGACTACAATCAGATTCAAGGAAATCATCATTCATAGATGCTAATGTAAAACAGGTCTTTCTTTTATGCAAACATACAAGCACCTTCTATCCACTTCATATAGAATATCTTCTAAGGCTATTGGAGTGCCATGACCTTGGTATCATTTCCCCTTAAAGGGTTGAGAGGTGAAACATCCCAGGGAGTACTTCTTCAATGATGTGTGTGTGTGTCTCTGTGTGTGTGTGTGTATATATATATGTATGTATGTATATATGTATGTGTGTGTGTGTGTATATATATATGTATATACATATATCCTTCCCAATTGGGTGTAAGCTTTTCTTAGGTTGTCCCCCTTTCTGGTGGCCTCCATTTTTTAGAGGACCCAATCTCATTCTGTTATGGGCCTTGTTGTTAAGGTTCTACTGGAAGGTGGTGATGCGATGGGTGTGCTTGGCATTTAGGAAGAATCAAATGTAAACACATTCTATATCCATCCAAGAGTTTAGCGATTCCATCTCTTATCGTTAGATCGAGATCCTTGCCGATCTGAATGGCCCACTCTAGGAAAACGATGTTGAAGGGTATAGCCACCACTTTAGAGGTGGTTTCGGGTAGAGCCTTCTGTGTTCTTCTACCGAGGCAAAAAATACTACCATTGCTTCTGTGGCCATCTTCTTTCCGGTCTTGTTTAGTCAAGATGGCTCACCTGTAGGGGGGTTCTTCCTTCTTTCCTAAGGATTTTAAACATACATAGTAGCATTCCCTTGCCATCTTTTGGTCTCTATACAATTATCCCACTTTTCATCATTCAGTTCAAATTGAATAAGTAGGAGGTAAAGTGTCTCCACGGCTTTGATGACATTAAGGGTCGATCGTCCCAGGATGACATTGTATGTCATGGGGATGTCCGCCACCAAAAAGTTTGTTTCTACAGTTCTTGAGTTGTCCTTTTCGCCTACTCGGACAGGTAGTCTTTTGGTTCCAAGGGGATAAGTGGCTTGTCCCCCGAACCTCACAACAAGAGTCTCGAGTTGTATCACCAAGGCATCATCAGGAGGGGTTTGTAAGGGACACATGTCCTCCGGACCAAATGTCATGGTTGGTCCCACGAGTGGTTTCAAGTCTCTAGTTACCATGACCTAGCTGAGCTTCTAGATTTGAGCTTTTTGGTATCCCGCGTTGAACTCCTTATCATCAATTCTTCCAATGACGGTTGCTATTATCTCCGTATTGCGGTC